>CAUYPK010020060.1:0-28143 GCA_963574355.1 Loris lydekkerianus
CCAGCTCCATGCATGTAAACATGAAAGAGGTAAGAAAATTTAGAATTTAATGTGACTGAATTTTGTCAGTATTTTCTTTTAAGCTTCTTGAGAGGCAGTACTTCCAAAGTTTTCCCTACAGACGAAGAATCCATTTGAAAAGGTATATATTTCTTTGGAATTTTAATAATTTTTTAAATTTCAAATTTGATCCTTTTGAACTTTATGTTAACTTGAAATAGAAATCCATTTCAGTATTTTTTCAGATTACTAATTATCTATCTCACAATCATACATTGAATAATTTATTTTCCAAATTATTTGGAATTCCATCTTTACTATATACTTAATATTGCAAAGATAATGCTGAAGAATGCTTGCCAGGATCCAGAATACTCTTAGCACATTACATACAATAACTTATTTTATTGTTAAAATTATTCTATTCTACTTTTCTGTGTATTTCTTTATAAGTGGAGCTGGCTTTTATTGTTTCCCAAGAGAAAACTTCTAAGATTTATGATGCCAGATATTAAAGATAGTCATTATTAAAAATTAAATATCAGCATAAAATTAAGCAGATTAACACTAAAATAAAAAATACGCTTATTGCATTATTGTTTATATCTCCTTTTAGGTCTGTTAATGTTTGCTTTATGAATTTAGATGCTCAGATGTTGAGTCCATATATATTATATTTATAATATGGTTCTTATGTCCTCTTATGAATTGGCCCTTTATACAATAACTTTGTTTCATCTTACATCTTTTGATGGAAAGTAAATTATATCCAATATAAATGCAGCCTACCTTGCTCTCTTTTGGTTAATAATTACATGAAATATCATTTTCCATACATTTTTGTTCAATCTATGTACATTCTTTAGGTGAAGTGAATCTCATGAGTCTCTTTTAGGCATCATATAGTTGGGTGGGGGTTTTTAATCCAGTCAGTCACTCATGTTTTGATTAGAGTATTTTACCATTTACATTCAAAGTGATACTCATAGCTGGAAACTTAATAATGCCATTTTGTTAATTGTTTTGGTTGTTTTCTTTTTTTCTTCCACTCTTGCTGTCTTCTTTTATGATCAGGTGATTATTATCTATTGATGATGTTTTAATTCCTTGCTTTCTATCTTTCACCATCTACTATAAGATTTTGCCTTATGGTTACCATAAGACTTACATAGAACATTTTTTTACTCTGATAAAAACTTAGCTTTGTATAAAAAATTCTATGCTTATATTTCATGTTCCTCCCCATATGTTATGTTTTTTTTCCAGTTGTTTATAGGAGCTTTATTCATAATCATCAAAACCTTGAAACAACCCAATGTCCATCAACTGGTAAACAAACAAATTATGGCACTTCTATGTTAATGATTCCCTTAGTTTATGTTTTTGATGTCACAGTTTGAGTATCTTTATATTGTGTATTTCTTAACAAATTTTTGTAGCTATTATTATTTCATGTTTACACTAAAAATATAGGTGATTTATTTACATACAACTACTAAAGTATTAGAGTATTTTGAATTTGAGTGCATGCTTACTTTTATCATTGTGTTGTATGTTTTTAATCAGTGCCCTTTTTAAAATAATTTTATTTAGCATTGCTAGAAAGACAAATTTGGGGTGATGAACTCCCCCAGCTTTTGTTTTCTCTGTATCTTTACATCTTCCTCATTTTTGTAAGATAGATTTACAGTATAATATATTCTTCGTTGGAAATTTTTTTTTTTTTTTTTTTATCATTTTTATTCTTCTCTTTCATGGCTCATTGGTTTATGCTGAGAAGTCCACCACTCATACCGTTAATGAACTGTCTTTCAAGTGATATGTTTTTTTGCTGGTTTCTCTGTCTTTGATTTTTGACTATTTGTTTATAATATATCTTGTTGTACTCTTCTTTAGTTTGAATTTGATTAGAGACCTTTGACTTTCCATTACCTGGATAATTACATCTTTCCCCAGGTTTGAAAAGTTTTCGGCTACAATTTCTTTAAGTGGGTTTTCTTGTCTTTGTCTCTCTCTTTTCTTTCTTAAAATCTTTCTTCAAATATTTGCTCTTTTCCTACTGTCACAAATCTTATAAGTTTTCTTTATTCTTTTCATTATTTTTTCTTTGATCTTACATTTTAAAAAAGTAACCTATCTCTTAGGACAGAAAGTTTTCCTTCCTTGATCAGTTCTGCTGTTGATGCTTTTATTGTTTTCTTCATGTTATTCATTATATTTTTCAGTCCAGAATTTTTTTACATCTTTTTCTTTAATAATTTCAATATCTGTTCAATTTATTCTTTTGTTTGTTTATTGTTTTCTTTATTCAGCTGAAAAGTTTCACTGTACTACTACGTATTTTCTTGAAATTTACTGAGTTTTTTGTTTAGTGTTAGCTTTTGGTGATTTAGTTTGTTGCGTTGTGGTAGTTTAGAATTAGGGAATTATTCTACCTTTTGCAGGCTGCCTTTATTTCTATAAGCCCTTCACCAGTCAGCCCATCCAGCAGTTCTGGCCAGGCTATCTAATAATGTCTCTGGTGGGCTTGTTCTGAAGTTCTTGAAGGGTTGGCCCTGGCCCTAAGTTAGTGAGCTTGGAGCCTGGATCCATTAGAGCAGACATTTTGATTGGTCCATTGTTCTTGTCCTGAAGTCTGAGTTTATGAGGGTGGGCCTGGAACCCATATCCACTAAAGCTGGAGACTTGGTTCATAGTGGGTGGGCCTTGAGCCTAAGTCTTCAGGAGCCAGCCAGACACTAAAAGGCCTGGAGCCAAAAGTGACAAAGTCTGAACTCTGGGGTCATGAGGATTGACTTAGAGCCTGAAACTTGCCTATGGCTGAAACAAACATTGGTTTTGTAGTGACCAATCTGAAACCTAGGATCATGTGTGCTAGCCTGATGCCTGGAACTAATGGGCCAAACCTAAAGACTAGGTCTCTGGAGAACAAACTGGAACCTGAGTTCATGAGGGCAGTTTGTACCCTGTATGTGTGGGAGGTGGGACAGTACTAGGGTATATTAGAATGGCTCTGGACCCTGCATTTACTGGAATGTGGGGCTATAGGGCCTGGAAGATAGGGATATGGAAGCCTGCCCAGTGATAGGTTTCACTGTGGTGGCCTGGTGTGGTGATTCAGGGAAGGTCCTGTGTTTACTTTCCTCAAGCAGAGGGTATCCTTATTCTATGCTGCCTGTGATTGGGGTAAGGGCTGATGTGGGTAAAGCATATCTGTCCTTCCTATCCTCTTCAATGTGTCTTTTCATATTTCAGTGATTCATACTGTCACTTAGTCTTTCTCTTAGTTTCCTTAGGTCTTATAAGGAGTAGAATGAAAAAATTATTTTGGTTAAGGTTCTGTGTCCTGAATGCACTGTTGTTACACAAATCTAATTAAGTGTTAAAACTTGTCAAATTGTGTAATCAAAGAAAATTATTCTTCTTTTCATAATTTTTCAAAAACTAAGAAATAAGAGGAACATGACACAGAATGTCAGTAAGTAGGTGATACATGTTACATTGTTCTTGTCTGGACATAGTCTTTTTTCCTTTATATACTTATGATGGTTTGACTTACATGCTCAGTGGATACCAACTTTATGAGAAATTGTCAAAAGTCAAATTTTTCTTTACAAAACTAACTAAGGAAACAAAGACTTTTCCAAGTCCATCTTGGGCTCCTTGATACTTGACTAAGCTTCTGACCAGGGTGACTCTCATATTTTCTCCCCAAAAGCTCTTAAAAGCTCCTCTGAACTAATTGTTACTCAGTGTAAACTTCATCAGATACCTTAAACTCTGGCTCTCTAATCTGACCACCTGTTTCATTCTGAGTAGAACATACATTATTTTCATTATAAGACTAGATGAATCTTAAATGTAAAGATCAAAGAATGGGCTCCCTAAGTCTTAACTCCACCTTATTACCCAACTAAAGAAATTAGATTAGTTGATCTTGTCAAAAATTAAATTACAATTGTTCCCAAATCCCTTAAGAAGTTAAATTAACAGGAAAAGTATTACCAAGGCCAAGGAGATAATTCATGGTATTCATTGCTTGTAGTACCACTCCTATCTCATTCCTTCTTAATACTATATATGTGAGGCCTGGATTTAGTCCAAGTGCAGTGTGTCCATAAAGTTTGTGTGCAATTTAAAATAGTCAATTATATTTTACCTCTAACTTCAAATAAATAAAGATAATTACCAATTCTGAAATTGATTAAATGTTTCTCTGAATCACACTTTCTATCTTTTAGACTCTTGGAAGTTAAATATGTGATCAAAGTGACTTTATCATAAGGTGTCCATCCAGTTATGATAGTTTAAACTAATCAATTTGGACATGTCATATAAGAATCTTCTTGCCTTAATTTGACTAAATTTAAATGGCAAAGGCATAACACAGTGGAATACTCCAGCTTCTAGAACTTCAGTTTTCTCATATTTAAAAGGGTAATAAATATCTACTTGGTCTTCCTACCTCACAGAGTCATTCTTCCAATGTTGTTATTAATATCATTTGTGATCATTCATTTAGTCACACGACCCAGAGGCCTGGGAATCATGACAGAGTCTCCCTTCTCATTCAATCCTCTATAACAATTTGTGCAGATCTCTGATGAGGCATTATTATATCTTACTACTACTTTCCTTGGCAACTTGCATGAATTACTACAATTACTTTCTATCTTGATTCTTTGCTGCAAATAAGTTGTTTGCAACCACTATGACCTTCTTTTGTCTCTTTATTGTATTTTAACCTCATAATAATGTTGTAATGATCTTCTTAAAATAGAGATTTAACCATGTCTCATGATATCTTCACATTCTATTAAAGTGTCGTTTTTGGTATACAGATCAAACCCCCTTCATTAAAAAAAGGGGGGATAACAATCATGCCTCTGGTTGTCTCCCCAGTTTCATCTCCCACTAACAATCACGCCTCTGGTTGCCTCCCCAGTTTCATCTCCTGCCAAAGCCCATACAAGCAAATTTTGTTCAGGATAAATCAACCACTCAAGATTGAATAAAGACAGAATTTTAGTTTATAGCTGTGTGGCACAGACTATATGTTTACACATTGTACACAAAATGTCTGTCTTCCTTCCACACATCCCCCCGTTTGTTTTTCTAATGCTATTTGTGATTTAAAAACAAAAACAAACAAAAAAACTTAGTTCCAGGTACCCGGAAGATTTTCTTGACCACTGAATTAAGATGGAAGACTTTCATAATCACTTTCTGAGTATTATGTTTCCTTTTATCATAGTTCTTAACTGTGTTGACTTATTGCCTTTCCCCATCACAAGACTGAAATCTCCACAAACAAAGATTACCTCTTTTCCCACTTGTGTGCCTAGCACATGACATAGTACTTTGCGCACTATGGTACTCTATAACTCTTTGAATGAATGAATATTACATGTATAAGTGTTTTATAAAGTACAAAATATTCTTCACAAGTAATATTATTATTACTATCTCGAAGTTAAATATTAGTGTAATAATTTATTCCTTTTAAAAATGATAGCCCTCTCTTGAGTGATTCTTTTCTAATGATGCCAAAATACATACATACATACATACATACATACACACATACATACACCAAAGAACATATTCTAGTTAAATATGTTAACTTTTGTTACTTAACTTTATCTATAAAATGGTGTCTTTATTAAGTCTTATTTTACAAAGTCATTAAGATTAAAAGTAGATATCAGTCAGTGAGTGTATCTATATATATGGGACTGGTATATGGGATCGGTACATTCTTTTTATATCATTTGAAATACAGTATGTATGTACCCATCAAATTGTAGCTGCTACATTGTTGTTGTTACTAAAAAACGAATTTAGAAAAATCAATAAGAAGGTTTCTTCACATTTGGGTGGTAAATTTATATTCTATGTATTTGTGGCTTGGGGCACTATTCATAAAACAGAAGCATATGGTACCAGATGTATGCTGCCAGATGAGTCATTTTATTTTTAAGATACAAAGAGAAAAAAATTTTGTGGCAAGATGAATTTTTTGTATTACTTATTGATATACATGCTATTCTCTCATATGCAACAACTGGTATAGATATTGGGTTTATTTTTATAAATGAACTTGGTAAATAATTGAATATGAAACTGCCCCTGCTATTCTGTCCCTGGACTCTTGGGGCATTAAGAATTCATACTTCTCTTGACCTGTAAGTTTCTATTCCTATTCTGGCAGCCCTGTGTGGGGTCTGAGAGGAGACTTGTCACTCAAGCTGAATCATATAGTGTTTTTCTGATATGCAAAGTGTTGAATCAAGGGAAGCCTCTGAACTCATTTTCATTAGTGATCTAACAATGTTTGGAGAGTAGAGTAGGGGATGGGCAACAGATTATTTGCTTCTCAGCATGGTGAGGCCACTGGCATTGTCACTACCTACTGACTCAGAAGAAATTAGCCTCCTAAGTATATGATTTCTTCTGCATTTCTCTGGGCTGATTTGTGCTGTTATTTCATTCCTGTGGATCATCAGTGAAGTCCAACACTCCTGATTAATTAGGCAGGACAAAGGCCCCAGGAACAGGGATAGTCCTTTCCTCAGGGATCCCTCATTCTAGGATTCTGCTCATTTTGAGTCTTTGTTTGCAGCTGATTTGAGTTGCGTGCAGGCAAGAATGTCAGGTAACTTTTAATAACATTAAATACAACCCTGTTTTAAATAAGTTATCAGATCCTTTGCTACACAAAGATTCAATATCTGTGAATCAGCTATCAGTTTATTAGAAATGGGAAACCACTTTCTAGTTGGTGGTCAGAAATCATTTTGCCTTATTTCAGGGGTAGGTTTTGGGGCTTGGTTTAAATATGGCCCCAGGTATGTGCATTGCATTGTGATAACCCTTTGTAGTTTTCAAATGGCAAACAACTCATGAAAAGCCATAAGGTTAGTTTATTGCAGCCTACAGTTGAAAAGAGTAGTAGTGGAGGAGATGAGGATAAAAAGGATGATATTTCATAAGGGGAAATATTGCCCCAGATATTATAAATGATAGATGGATAAAGGACCATAATTTTCAGACAGAATGGTTTGAATAGTGCCAACACTATTTGCAAAGGAGAACAGCAAAAATTCTCTCTATCACATTTCAGAAAAGAATTTAATTCTCTCCCTATAGAAGTT
The DNA here is from genome assembly GCA_963574355.1 of Loris lydekkerianus. Lineage (NCBI taxonomy): Eukaryota > Metazoa > Chordata > Mammalia > Primates > Lorisidae > Loris > Loris lydekkerianus. The sequence goes on from CAUYPK010020060.1 coordinate 7,155, forward strand.
TCTATCATTTATCACTATCTTTCATCCATAAAAAAATTTCCACTAAATAAATCTCTCAAAAGCTTAAAATGCAATGGAACAAAATGTTCTAAGTCCATTTTAACAACCATCATATTAATTTCCAAATTGTTCCTGGGATTGTTGGAAATCTGACTTCAGTCTTAGGTAAGACTGTTTCCCAAGTGAGCCAACAAATAAATGCAGGGACTCAGCCATTCAATTGTTCTCTCCAGTCCTACAGAGAGGATCACTGCTTATGAACCTCTTGCTGACTTCTACTGCCATCTACCTATATATCTTTCAATCTGCATCACCTCCCCCCTTTTCATTCTTTCTAATACATTTTTAACTAAGAAAATATTTTTTCTCATCAACTATTATCTGTTTTTTATGTACATGAGGTTTCACTTTGCTGAGGATGGCAGATTCTTCAGGCCCAATTTGGAAAGATTTTGATATAAAGGCAGGCATATTAAGGAATCTGCACTTTTAATTAAACTTAAGTCGATTCAGGTACAGTAATCTTGGGAACATACTTAGAACAATATTGTGGTAAAGGAAGAAACCCTAGTTGTTTTTTTTTTTTTATTACTATATATATTTAAGGTGTACAAAATGATGTTCTGATATACATAGGAAAATAATTATTACAGTCAAACAAATTAAAATCTTCAATTGACAAACTTACTTTTTAGTGGAAAAGCACTAAGGATCTACTCTCATAGTGAATTTCCAGTGTACAGTATAATAATATTAAAGTCTTCATGTTGTGTGTTACACATCTAAACTTAATTGTCTTTCTTATATACCTGTAACATTATACCCTTTGACCTACATCTCCCCATTTCTTCCACTCACCTATTCTTTGTCATGAGCATTCTAACAAATTTCTGTGTATTTGGCTTTTTCTAAATTCCACAAATAGTGATAGCATGTAGCAATTTTTCTTTCCATGTCTGGCTAATTTCACTTAGCTAATGCCCTTCCGGTTCACTCACTTTGTCACAAATAGCAAAGTTTCCTTCCATATAGATAGTAATTCAAGATATGTGTGTATATACACACACCTCACACACAATTGTATATTCATTCATCAATAAACTTTTAGGTAGTTTTCATACTGAGGTTGTTGTGAATAATGCTACCAAGAATATGGAACTATAGGTATCTTCCCAAGACACTGATTTCATTTCCTTTGGAGATATAACCCAGAATAAGGATTGCTGTATCCTCTGATAGCTGTAGTTTTAATTTTCTGAGAAAGCTTTATGTTTTTTATATAACTGTGCCAATTTACATTCCCGCCAACAGCATAAATTGCTTTCCTTTTCCCACACCCTGGGCAGTGCTTGTTTTCTCTCACTTTTTTCATAATAGCCTTTATGTGATATCTCTTTGTGATTCTGATTTGCAACTCTCTGATGATCCATCCTGTAGAGCAGGCGTCCTCAAACTTTTTAAATAAGGGGCCAATTCACTGTCCCTCAGACCGTTGGAGGGCCAGACTATAGTTTAAAGGAAAAAAAAAAAAAAAAAAGAAAAAGAAAAACAATGAACAAATTCCTATGCACACTGCACATATCTTATTTTGAAGTAAAAAAAAAAACAAAACGTGAACAAATACAATCAGACCGCCTCATGTGGCCCATGGGCTACAGTTTGAGAACCCCTGCTGTAGAGTCTTACTTCGTATGCCTATTAGTCATTTGTATGTCTTCCTTACAAAAATCTCTATTCAAATTCTTTGCCTATTTTTAAAATCAGGTTATTTAGTTTCTTGCTGTTGAGTTTTGTGAATTCCTTGTGTATTATTAGTATTAATCCCATATCAATTTGTATCATTTGCTAATATTTTTTTCCACCTGCTAGGTTTTTACATGCTACTGATTATTTTCTTTGCTGTTCAAAAGATTTTTAGTTTGATATAGTCCCACTTATTTGTTTTTACTTCTGCTGCCTGAACTTTTGGTGTCATTTCCAAAAAATTATTACCAAGGCCAATGGCAAAGAGCTTTTCTCCTATGTATTCTTCTAGGAGTTTTATAGTGTGAATCTGGTTTGGGAGTTTTTTGTGTTTTGTTTCATTTTGCAATGACTAATTTTGTCAGGCTGTTACAAGATGATTAATATTATCACATTTAATACTCACAAAACATCTGAGTTGGGTTTTATCATTAGCTACATTTATCAGATGGGGGAATAAAAACAACTGAGGTTGAGCAACTTTTAAGTACGTGCCCTTAGTTACATAGTTAGTGCACAGCAGAACTGGGATGAAAACTTAAGTTCATCTGATTCAAAATCCTCCTCTTTTTCCTGCATCATGCTGCAACCACTCATGCTGGCGTTCTCCCTCTCTCATCTCCACATCCTTCTGTGCCTCCTTAAGGACTAAATACCCATATATTTTTGGACTGTGTCCAAAATAATGTGGGTGAGGTCAAAGAAAATTGAAAATACATCATTTGCTCTCCAGGATTATGGATTTTATAGGCAAAGACAGCTGTCACAAATAACAGTATTTGCAAAGAATAAATGACAATAAATGTGATTATGACATGGGACTAACTTGGTTTGAGAGATGGGATAAATAGGGCTGTGCTTTTTACTTAAAATAAATGTTGATATAATGGAAATTTTCATAACCATAGTGTCTATGCCAATGTCAAAAAATATAAGTTTCTAATTCTGGTTTTACAACAAAATCTCTATAATATGTCTCCTAAACTTCATGGAATGCATTATGTCTAAGAGAAACCTTTGAAAAAAAAGGAAATTAAAGCACTGTTTTATAATTAACACCATAACACAGTCAAGGTAAAAATTGTATTAAGGAAATGCTAATCATCTTGGAGAATTGACTGATAAAGGAGAACTCTGTGTGGCTGTGAATACAGGAAGTGAGTAACAGGCAACAAATGAAATGCATACCAGGGCACAGGATCGATGATGCAGGTGAGTTAATACAGCAAGCAGAAGTGGGAGACTCTGAGGTACAAACTGCCACAACATGATCTGAAAGATGCAAGAAAGTGGTTTTTAACATAATACAAATTTAGAACTGAGCTCCAAAGAAAGAGAAATGCTAAGATGCTAAAATTGCAGAGAGCAAGAGGGCAAAAGCAGTAATGAGAAGCAGATACTCCTAAGATTTATAATAAGATATAGGGCTTAAAAACCAAGGACCAATACTCTAACAGACCAGGTGTGAAAAACAGAGTCATGAGCCTGAATAGGGTGAATTACTTAAAACTGAACCATTTGCACACGTCCCAGCTTTCCAAATTCTCCCTGCTATTTTGGGAATATACTCTGGGACACTGCTCTTAACTATTGAGATCCCGGCAGCTATAGCAGATAGCCCTCACCTAATAGCACTTATAGGGGATTGCCTCAACTGAGGAGAACTAGATAACCAAATGTATATGCCTTTCCTGGGATGGCCCATGTTCGATGTTCAATGTCTGAACACAGGAATACAACTTCCTCGCTCCTCAGCCCATCTCAGCAAACATCTGCAAGGTCATTGCTGGTCATTGTACCAGAAAACTCCTCACAGGGGCAGGCGAGTTGTCTGGTAGTGTGGTCTCTCTCTCCCTAGTACTGAATTCTTCTCCTCCTTCCCATAGGTGCTGATTCTAGGAGCACTCTTCACAACCCTCTGTCACAAGTCATTCCTGACACCACTTGTCAGGGCCCAGGACTGGCCAGGTCTCGGCCCATCTTAACTAGGTTCCAGACACGGACTGCTAAGTTACCTTGCTCAGGTCTGTTAGGTGCATGAGGGCTATCTACTTTAGCTGGTGAGAGAGTGTCTTAGAGTAAAGCAGTCTTAGAAAGATAGATCTTAGTCTTTAGTAGAGCTTGGTAATCTTCAGCAGAGAGACGCCCTGCTGGTGTTCTGTAGGTAGGAGAGGAGACAGAGTCAGCATAAGCAAGTCTATGGTAGAATACATGTGCTTCCGACTGCCTTCTTCTCTAGCCTAATATAAGGCTGATCTTGTGTCTCTCAAGCCACAGGTGTAGAGACTGCCAATTCACCACTGCTTTCATCTCATGAGCTCTCATGCTTGTTAGGAGACTTAATTCCTCTCTCCATGCCCTTTCATCAAGGTGTTCCTTTGAGCTATGCAGGTATTTCTTATAACTCTCACTCCTCCTAGTCATAGGCTATATGGGCTGCTACAACCTTCCTCCCAGGGAATTCCTGCAGAATGCTTCTGTTAGAGAATTCAACCCGAACACATTCACAAGGGTACAAACAAGTTTTTCATTTTATTTTTCATTAGGAATTGAATATGGAAGAGAAGGAGAAAGAGGAGGAAGAGAAGGAGGAACAGAAGAGGAGAAGGGAGAAGTATAAGGAAGGAGGAAGATGAAACAGAAAGAGGAAGAGGAGCAGTTGAAGCAGGTATGGAGAGGAGGAGAAATAAATGACCAGAAGCTGTAACTGCAGAGCAATGCACTGCTGTGGGTTTGGTCTGAACTATCTGTTCAGTTAGTGAATCAAAGTTACTGACATTCAAATTATGTATGACAAAAGAAACTACTGGTTCCAAGGAGATACTGGTAAGACATTTCTGTCATGACACTTTTATATACTAGTAAATATAGGATTATCAAAGAATAAAGAACCTCAAACAGGTTAACATAGCTTTTACCGCATTTTCTTAGTTATTGTGTTAAGACATTTGTATTCTACGTTTAGTAAATTTCACATGTACCCTTGTAAGATTTACCATAGGTGTAGTTAACTTGTTTGATGGAAATATTTCAAATTATATATAAAATCAGCATATTGTACTCCACGATTGCATTAATGTACACAGCTATGATTTAATAAAAAAAAAAGGGGGGGAGAATAAACAACCTCACTGACAAAAGGCATACCATCAAAAAATCAATATTGTATGAGGGCATTAATGAAACTAATAATGTTGAATTTCACCTGGATCAGGTATTTCCAGAAAATAGCAATGGCAGGAAACAATTCCATGTTTCTGAGAAGTGACTGATTGTAAAGGCTGTACTGCTCTTGCATATTCAGAGACAACAACTTATCTGTATTCTTCATGGCTCCCAAGAGGCCTCCTTTCTTATCTACGAGAAGTTCACATTACTGTATGCTCTTTATTGTAATAGCTTGAATAAAATCATCTCCTTAATTGTCTTGTGCATTTTTCTTTCACAATTTTGATGCCGTGTAGACTCATGTGGGCTGGAGCCCTGCCTGCAGATTACAGTCAACCCCTCTTCTCTGCTCCTGTTGTTCAAGACTCAGCTTTTATCCTATGGTGTTGATACTTTTTCTGTTGAATAATAAGGAATTAATTTTGATTCCTTTTGATTTCTTACTTGATTTCTTGCATCAGACTCTTGGCTTTATTGTTTAACCATTTGGCTGTCTCTGCAGATGATGGTTTGCAGACACCTTCTATCCATCAGGAGAATCTAGTTGGCCAGTCTTTTTCTGTTTGTCTCTTTGTTTATTTTGAGCTCAAATCAATTGAGAATTGCATGCCCACCAGGAAGTACACATCCAGACAGGCAAATTTCTATTTCTGTGTTTAGGCTTGACCTATGACTAACATTTTAAAATTGAAGTTATAAGCTTTCTTTTGAAAGGTAGAATATTTTCCTACCTCAATTAAACAATCTCTTAAGGAGTTGTAACTGGTGTAAAAATAAGTAAATAAATACTAATATAAATTGGAAATTTCTCAATGTTCTAAGAAATAAAGAAATTAAATGTAAATACTTTTAATCTGGAAAATAGTGGCTATTCTTATAATTCAGAAATATTTTAAGAATTCAAGTTTACATAATTTAGGTGAATCTTTGGCTAACTAGACTACTTTAATATGTTTGGTTTAATAATAATAGCTGTGTCTTCTCTTGTCAGTGTTAAGTATAATATACAAGCAGATTTTCATTCTACTCACTAATTTAATAAGCTAGTGTTACTTCTATTAAATGTTTAACATTATTTAAAATGTCAATAACTTGTGAAGTCATATGAATCATTATTTTGACAAACTTCTTTGCAATAGGAATATTGTTTTCTTTTCTTTCTTTTTTTCTTTCCTGATACAGAGTCTTACTTTGTTGCCCAGGCTGGAGTGTTGTGGCTTCAGCCTACCTCACAGCTTGGACTCCTGGGTTCAAGCAATCCTCCTGCCTCAGCTTCCGAAGTAGCTGAGACTACAGGTGTCTACCACAATGCCCAGCTAATTGTTCTATTTTTTAGTTGAGATCACGTCTCCCTCTTGCTCTGGCTGGTCTTAAACTTCTGAGCTCAAGTGATCCTCCCACTTTATCCTCCCAGACTTCTAGGATTACATGTGTGAGCTGTTAAGCCCAGTGCAATTATGTTTTCTAGTATGTCATCTTGAAGATGGTTTTTAAGATCTTCAGGCAACTGAAAAACATGAACTGATAATAAATCTAGTTATCTCAAAAGTGTTCATTATATACCTAGATTATTTCTAAGAGAGAATACTTAAAAAGTAATTTTTCAGTCTAATTTTAAGTTTATATATTTTTTCTTCATTTTTCCATGGTGAATAGTGGCTATATATAGACACACACTTTTATATATTAAATATTATATAAAAGATATATATATATATATATATATATATATATATATATATATATATATTTGGGTGAGATATCAACATGTTCATTCTGTCATTTAAAAAAATTGCACAATGAGGCATGTATATTGTGTATGAATATAGAAAGTTTTAAAGGTATAAAAGATGGGATCTTCTTTACCATGGTCCAAGCTGGCTAAAATTTGACAGGCTTCTTTTATGAGACTTTCAAAAAGAGCTTTCATACAAAATGTTACATACAAAGCTAGAACTTGGTTTTTCCTTGGTTAAAATGAAAAGAAAAAAAAATACATATATAAAGAGAGAGAGAGATTCTCACTATGTCACCACCAGTAAAATGCGATGGCATCATAGCTCACAGCAACCTCAAACTCTTGGGCTCAAGTGATTCTCTTGTCTTAGCCTCCTGAGTAGCTGGAACTACAGGTGCCCACCACAACACCTGGCTATTTTTTAGAGATGGGGTCTCACTTGTTCAGGCTGGTCTTGAACCTTTGAGTTCAGACAATGCACCTGGCGTTCCAGAGTGCTAGGATTATAAGCATGAGCCACCATGCCTGGCCTAAAAAAATAATTTTTTATTAATGGTCTGCTCTGAATAAGAGACCATAAAAGGTATACTTTACCTTCTGAGTAATATGCTCCAGGTAACAAGATTCTGTGCCTAGTGAAAATAACTTTTTATCATTTATTTTATTATATTGTTGATTATTTAAGTCAATAAAGATTTCTTAAGAAAGAACTAAGATTCTTAGAAATCATGTTACCTGCTTTGTTTTCTTTTAAAATAGTTTACTGTCACTTTGATGACAGTAGGTTATAGGGTATTAATTGCACAGCCATCCATCATGCTGTGTTAATCAAGTGCTCAAAGCTGACAACTTTTGATACTTTGCTTTCCCCAAATCAAATCTTAAATGATATCTTTGACATATAAAATTGTCCTTCAGATATCTCAGAGGGTTCCTAAAATCACAAAGATTTTTTTTTTTTTTTCCCTCGTAAAGAAAAGATGCCAGAAGTAACTAGGTTTATTTGATATTTTACGATTGAGTTATATGGGCATTGTCATATCAGAAGAGATGTTTACCCTCCCTTCTTTTAGTTACATATATATGGAAAAATTATATTAATATAAATAGGTCAGAAATTATATGCTATGTGAGAAATTCCTAGAGATTTGTCAGTGTCCTCCCTGGACAGGACATAATTCTATTTATCAGTACTTAGGTTGTTTTGCTTGATATTAGACAATAATAATATAGGTTATTTGTGTTAAAAATTTGTTATTTTTTTTTTTTTTTAAGACTAATCGAATGTAGTAGTGAGAAGGGGGGAAAGAGTAGAACAAGTAGTTCAATCTATGACTGTGAGCAATCAAGTGAGTAGTTTGTTATTTTTTAAAACATTAAGTCAGTCATGTCTTTACTTCTTTAATATGAATCTAGCATTTCTTAGGGCATTGATTTTCAATTGGGGAGTTACATGAGTTATATCTTATTAATATATAGATGTTTAGGGCCCACTCCAAACTTACTAAATCTCTTTGCTTAATATTCTTGGTATAGTCCAGATAAACTTTTAACATACTTATGATATATTTAAGGTATATCATATCTTGGGACAAATTTACACCACATTTGGAACTTTTTTTATGTAAAAATTATCAATTAAAAAAACTAGATATAATATCTATTTTTTAATGAAAATGTTAATCATTGTATTTATAGATACTTTGTCTAAACATTTTTTGAGTTGGCCATTATGTTGTCTCACATGCCACAGAAACAACCAAATTTTCATACCATTTGTATTCCCAGTCAGGTATTATAATCCAAAAATCTGAAATGTTTCAAGATCTGAAACCTTTTGAGTACTGACATGATGCTAGAAGTGGGAAATTTCATGCCTGACACATTTTCTTACTGATGAATCAATATACACAAAACTAGTTTAATGAACAAACATTATTAAAAAATATTTAACAAAATGGGAGGCACCATTGGCTCAGTGAGTAAGGTACCGGCCCCAAATACTGAGGGTAGTGGGTTTGAACCTGGCCCTGGCCAAACTGCAACAAAAAAATTGCAGAGCATTGTGGCTGGTGCCTATAGTCCCAGCTACTCAGAAGGCTGAGGCAAAAGAATTGCCTAAGCCCAAGAGCTGGGGGTTGCTGTGAGCTGTGATGCCATAGCACTCTACTGAGGGTGATAAAATGAGACTATGTCTCTAAAAAAAAAAAAAATAAATAAAATAAATATATAAATTAGCATAAAAATGTATATATTTAACAAAAATATAAAAAAAAATATAACAAAAATAAAAATAAAAATATATATTTAACAAAATAACTCTCAGACTATATATATATGATATATATATATGATATATATATATATGATATATATATATATATATATATTTAACAAAATAACTCTCAGACTATATATATATATGATATACATGTATCATATATATATAGGGTGTATATGAAACATAAGTAAATTTCTGGTTTAGACTTGGGGTCCCTCCCCATTATATCTCATTATATATATGCAAATATGCCCAAATCTGAAAAATTCAATATCCAAAATCCTCTGGATCCACGTATTTTAAATAAAAGATACCTCAGCCTGTATTCTTGTAATGAACTGTCATTAGCGGCTGCATTTTTGAAAATTATCAATAATGAGCTCATCACAGCCATTTTAAGTCACTTTGTCCTCTGCAGTTAATTTTTTGCCTGATGGTTTGTTTTACTTGGATGGTTTCCTGAAAACCCTTACAATCAGTCATATGGCGAGAGTGCCTCATCTTCCCTAAAGATGGACTGTCTCAAAGCATCATGTGAGACTATGCCAGGTACCTTTAGGTGCTGGCTTCTAATGGCACACTTAACCAAGTATTAGGTCATACCCATACACTGAGTTAAGATTTTCAGAAATTTAGTCTACAAGCAAATGAGGTTATGGCATTGCTAACCCAAGTTCTATCAAAACAAATGTTAATTACATGGGACTGAAGTAAATGATGAAGGCTGATTATCCTTTTGGTTTGGATTAATGTAGGTGTTTAATGTTCTATTAATGTTCTATTTAATGAACCCTTTCTTCTTTTCTCTTAAGCCATCTATAACTATCTGTAAGTTATCTATAACTCATAACAAATGTATAACTTTGCACAATAAGGTAAAACATTTACAAATAATATCTAATTATTCTTATTTGGCAATGTCAGAATCATGAGGATTATAAGACAGATTTGGCAATAGTTAGGTATTTAGACAACTACAATGGAGAGATACACAAATGAATACCCATTTGGCTAGTTCCCCACTTACATCTCCAGACCAAATATTTGTGTGAGAATGATTTTGAGATTTTTTAGTCCCAATCTTCTGCGGCTCTTTGCCTGAGAGCATGTCCTAGTTGCTGAAGTATACCTGGACCACACACAAACAGCTGCATGTATTAAGATTCATGTTTATGACAGTATTCTTTAATAAATACTAATTGTTGTTGGCAGATAAATGCTACATATTTTGAGATATGTGCAACAATGACTCCCCAGAGCTCCCCACTGTATGGAATTTCCATTGTCCACAATGGTGCTATGCTTATTGTTATACCCTATCTGGACTCCCTTCTTGTAGTAGTCTACTAGGAAAACCATAACAAGGAGCCACAGACTGATGTCTCACAATTCTGGAGGCTGGAAATCTGAAACCAAGGCATCAGCAGGGTTGACTTATTCCAAGGCCTTTCTCCTTTGCTTGTATGTGGATATATATTTTTTCCAGGTGGCGTCACATAATCTCTCCTCCATGTATACCTGTTAAAGGCTGAATTGTGAACTCCAAAGTTATGTGTTGAAGACCTAACCCTCAGCACCTTTGAATGTGACTGTATTTTGAGATACAGCCTTTAAAAAAAAGAGAGGGAGGAGAGGGAGGGGGAGGATGGGCGGAGGGAGGGTGATTGGTGGGATTTCACCTACAGTACATCTTGTAAGGGTACATGTGAAACTTACTAAATGTAGAATATAAATGTCTTAACACAATAACTAAGAAAATGCCAGGAAGGCTATGTTAACCAGTTTGATGAAAATATGTCAAATGGTATATAAAGCCAGTGTATGGTGCCCCATGATCGCATTAATATACACAGCTATAATTTAATAAAAAAAAAAAAAAATCTGAGTATGAAGGTCGGCACCTGTGGCTCAAGTGGCTAGACACCAGCCACATATACCTGAGCTGGTGGATTTGAATCCAGCCAGGGCCCACCAAACAACAATGACCACTACAACCAAAAAGTAGCCGGGCATTGTGGCGGACACCTGTAGTCCCAGCTACTTGGGAGGCGGAGGCAGGAGAATCACTTGAACCCAGGAGTTTGAGGTTGCTGTGAGCTGTGATGCCATAGTACTCTACCCTGGGTGACAGCTTGAGGCTCTGTCTCAAAAACAAACAAACAAACAAAAAACAAAAACAAAAAAAAACTGAGTATTCAATCTAACTGGAGTCTTTATAAACAGAAGAGGAAATTTGGACACAAAAGGAGACACCCAGGATGTTTGGTCACTGAGGAAAGACCATGTGCAGACACAGTGAGAAGGAGGCCATCTGCAAGCCATGAAAACAGGTATCACAAGAAACTGAACTGTCAACACCTTGATCATGGTCTTCTAGCCTACAGAACCATGAGAAGATAAATTTCTGTTGTTTAAACCAACCAGCCTGTGCTATTTAGTTACGGCAACCCTAGTAAATAATATCATACCTGTGTCCTAATCTCCTCTTCTATAAGGACCCCAGTCAAATTGGATGACCCCAGCTCATCTATGTGATTAGTTTCACCTTAGTTACCACTGTGAAAACCCTTCTCCAAATACAATCGCATCCTGAGATATGAGGAGTGAGGACTTCCACATGATATGTGATTGGAGGATGACTCAACTCAGTCCATAACACTTATTTTCCCCAAATCATATTCTCCTCTCTGCTATAATGTTTCTCTGGAATCTTGCTCTAATAAGCCTGTTGTAATTAATTGTTTTATCTCAGACTTTGCTTTGAGGAATCTCAAATGAAAGCAAAGTGGTCAGAAGATCTTGGGAAGAAAAGGAAGAGTTTAAAATATGTTGTAAGAAACTCATAGAACAGGAAACTGGAGAGATTGGGGAACAGGTGTTTGGATAGAGTGGTGTAAAACTTAAAAATTTAAGAAAGATTAGTTTTCAGATTAAGGATGACACTGAGTTCTAAAAACAATGAACAAAAGAGTTCCTTTGTAAACACATTTTGTTAGTTAGGGTATATTAAATTACTCTAAAATATAATGTCTCAGAGTCTTTTGAACCTTTATTTTCCCCTCATGAAACCTTCCAGGGCAGGTGCGCTAGGATTGTGAGAGGCTTTCCCTATGTGGAGGTTTATGGTCTTGTACTCATGCTGCATAGTTGCCACCCATGTCCAGCTAGGGTCAAGGATCCTGAAGAAAACATAATTACTTTCTTAAATACTGGTCCATTGTAGAGAAATTTTTGACCACACTTAACTGTAAAGGAGGCTGAGAAAATATGGACTATCTATGTGCATAGTTCAGTATTATCATTATAGAAGCAGGAAAGAATGCATTTTGTGGGTACCAAATATTTCTACCTCATGCATTATGATGGCATTCAAGAATAAAAATTGCAAAGGCCAAAAACAAACAAAACACACAAAAATAAGGGAAAAATCATTACATATCACAGATGAAAAGAAATTGTGTATGATCCCCATTTATGATGGCTTGATTCACAATTTTTGACCTTACAATGGTGTGAAAGCAATAAAAATTTAGTAGGAATTGTACCCTAAGAACTCACAAAATCCTTCTGTTTTTCCTAATCAATATAATATTCAATAAATCACATGAGATATTCAACATTTTATTACAAAATAGGCTTTCCATTGGATTATTTTCTCCAACTTCAGACTAATGTAAGGTGTGCTACATACATTTAAGGTAGGCTAAGCTATGATGTATATTATGTCAGTCATATGAAATTAATTTTCATACTATAATATTTTCTATTCATGATGAGTTTAATAACCTGAAGAATATCTGATTTACAAAGGGACATAAACTAAATAACAAAGGAATTTGCTTTAGAATCAATTTTTAAAATGCTGACACTCTCATTTGTGAATTCTTTACCTAAATAACTAATATTCAAAAGTGAGGATAAAGCATTTATACCAATAAAGACATCATTATAAAAAATAAATACTATTGAATGCAAAAATCCATAGCAATAATGAGAAATTTGGGATAGATTATATAACTTGTATTTAAAATAATGGAAAACAATGAATACATTTTTACCCTAGGAATTTATTCATTGGACATTGATGGTTACTTGTTTTATATAAAAGTATTTCACCAAATGATTGTCTACATTTCTTGAAGTCACTCTATTATCACTCTTCTTTAATCTGGTACTGTTGTATATACATAAATATGTTTTCTCCTAGTAAATGACTTTCAATTCAACTTAGATCTTCTGATATCTTTTAAATATGTATCAAAAGTATAAATTCAATAATAATTAATATAATTTATCTTTTTTTAATTTCTGTCTAGAGGATCTGTCCAGCTCTGTAAGAGGAGGGTTAAAGTCCCCTGTTATCATGGTATTATTGGATATCATATTGCTCAGACTGAGTAGGGTCTGTTTCAAGAATCTGGGAGCATTTAAATTGAGTGCATAAATATTTATAATTGAAACGTCTTCTTGTTGTACTTTTCCCTTGACCAATATAAAGTGACCATCTTTGTCTTTTTTGACTTTAGTTGCTTTAAATCCACATGTATCTTAAAATAATATTGCAACTCCTCTTTTCTTCTGAATTCTATTTGCCTGAAAATTTGTCTTCCAACCCTTGACTTTTAATTTGTCTTTTGAAGCCAGGTGTGTTTCTTGCAGACACCAAATGGATAGCTTGTGTATTTTAGTCCAGTTGGCCAATCTATGTCTCTTCAGTGGGGAATTCAAACCATTAACATTTATTGCAATAATTGTGATTATTGATTAGTATTCTATTCATCTTATTGTGTGAGAGTCCATTGCTTAGTTTTATCTTTTACATTGTTGTGGGAGTTAGGTTTTGTCCTTTAATTTCTGAGTTCTTACTTTGCTGCTGATCCATTGTGATGGTCAGTATAGAGAACAGGTTGAAGTATGTGCTGTAGAGCTGGTCTTATTGTGGCGAATTTCGTCAATGTTTATATATCCATAAATGATTTGATTTCTCTGTCAATTTTAAAGCTTAGCTCAGCAGGGTACAGAATTCTGGGCTGGAAATTGTTCTGTTTTAGTAGATTAAAGGTGGATGACCATTGTCTTCTTGCTTGGAAAGTTTCATTAGAGAAGTCTGCAGTCATTCTGATGGATTTGCCCCTGTAGGTCAACTGGTGCTTACTCCCGGCAGCTTGCAGAATCTTTTCTTTTGTCTTGACTTTGGACAGGTTCATCACAATGTGTCTTGGAGAAGCTCGGTTAGAATTGAGGTGACCTGGGGTTCGATATCCCTCTGAAAGCAGTGTGTCAGAATCTTTGGTGATATTTTGGAATTTTTCTTTTATAATATTCTCTCGTATGGCTTCCATTCCTCTGGGGCATTCTTCTTGTCCCTCTGGGATTTCTATAACTCATGTGTTGGAACGCTTCATAAAGTCCCATAATTCTGACAATGAACATTCTGCTTTCTCTCTCTTCTTTTCTGCCTCTTTTACTATCTGAGTTATCTCAAGAACTTTATTTTCTACTTCTGAAATTCTTTCTTCCTCATGGTCTAACCTGTTGCTGATATTTTCCATTGCATCTTTAAGTTCCCTAATTGACTGCTTCAGTTCCTTAGGCTCTGTTATATCCTTTCTATATTCTTCGTATCGTTCATCTCTTATTTGATTCTGTTTTTGGATTTCCTTTTGGTTATTTTCCACTTTATTATCTGTTTCCTTCATTGTTTCCATCATTTCCTTTATTTTTTTCATTATGTGTATTCTACATTCCCTTTCTGTCATTCCTAACATTTCTTTATAGGAGGAATCCTCTGCAGTAGCTACCTCATGCTCACTTGGAGGGGTTGCTCTGGACTTTTTCTTCATGTTGCCTGGAGTTTTCTGCTGATTCTTCCTCCTGAGTGATTTCTTTTATCTGTTTTCTTGCCCTAATTTTCCCTTCACTTCCTCTTGCTCTTTACATTCCCATGCCTGTGGACTAAGGTTTTGATGAGTCCTTTTGGTACAGGACCAGAAGGATGAGAAGGTTGAAGAGCAAGAAGGGATGAAAGAAAATAGGATGGAATAGAGAAATGATAAGGGGTGGGTAAAAGGAATTTTGGCTAAAATAAGAGAGGCACAGAAAGAGGAAGAGAGAGCAATATAGGTGTACTGTAGGGTACTTTGACACAACCTTAAAAAATCCCCAACCTCTGGGGGTGCCTGGTTGGATGCTTCCCTTGAGGTCAGCAGCTCTTTGCTAACCTGATCAGACACAGTACCCCACCTCCACCAAGTAGAGAGGAAAGACAAAAATGCTATAAATCAAACCAAAACAAGCAAACAGAAAACTTTACAGGATAAAATTGGGTGAAAAACCAAATAATAGGGATAGAAACACTAGCAAAAATGAAATTCTAGTTATTGAAAAAGGCAGCAATGGGAAAATGTATTTAAACTAGAAAAATGGAGAAAGAAAAGAAAAAAAACTGTATGGAAAAGGTTGAAATTAGAAAACAAAACAACAACATCAAAATAAGCAAACAAACAAACAAAAAACAAACAAAAACAAAGCAGTATATATATCTTGTTGAATATTGTCCGAGCAACAGATGGTCTTCTGGGGTATGAGATGTTAATCACAATGCTGATACGACTGGAGGCCTCTGCTGATTTCTCAAACCCCACAGGGTAGACACCCTAAATCTCTCTTCACCCCTCTTAAAAGGCACTTTAAGCTTCTAAACTTGCTAAGCAGAAGCTTTCCCAGGAAAGTGCTTGTCGCTGGAATCACTGCTGAAGCGGCTATCCATTTACCCAGTGTGCCAAAACTGGTCTCACTCTGCCCCTGAGGGTTAGGGCTGTAAGGTGGCTCAGTCCCCACCTTTAGGCTGCTCAGTCACTAGGTTACTAGCTCCCGCCTGATCCTTGCTCTGCAACCCTGAGGGCGGACCTTGTTGGGGCAGTTCTCTCACAATGGCTCCCTCGAGCCCATAGCCAAACACTATTAGCTCCCTCCATGTGGCTCATCAGCTCAGTCTGGGGCCCTAGACAGTGCCCAAAGTTCTCCGCACTCCTGCTCTAGCTCTCCCCAAGGCAGTTCAACTGAGTGCCAAGTCCAAAAACACCAAAATAGTTCACAGGTAAGGCCTTTCTGGTTTGCAGTCTCGCTGCTACTGCACTTACAGCTGTCAGCAGGATTAGACTAATCAAACACACGTGATTACTTGCCAGTTTTCCACTGTTTTTGTCCTCCTCTTGGAGTCCAGAAGTCTCTTACTGACTCCTGTATCCTCCAAGGGATGATTATAGGCAGATCCCACCAGCCAGAGATGCCTGGAGTCTTATCTCCCAAGACTCACGGTGCCCAGATGCAAGGAAGCTGTTACTCAGCCGCCATCTTGCTCTCCCAGCCCTCCACCACTTTCTTGAGAGTGGTTGGCTCTGAACTCATTCAGAAGTACCTAGGTGATGAGCCTAAACTTGTTCAGGAATTGTTATGAGTTGCTGAAGAACATCCACCTTTCATTGTGTTTATTGATGAAATTGATGCCATCGGGACAAAAAGATATGACTCAAATTCTGGTGTTGGGAGAGAAATTCAGCAAACAATGTTGGAACTGTTTAACCACTTGGATTGATTTGATTCAAGGGGAGATGTGAAAGTTATTATGACTACAAACTGAATAGAAACTTTGGATCCAGCCCTTATCAGACCAGGCCGCATTGACAGGAAGATCGAGTTTCCCCTGCCTGATGAAAAGACTAAGAAGCGCATCGTTCAGATTCACACAAGCAGGATGACCCTGGCTGATGATGTAACTCTGGATGAGTTGATCAGGGCTAACGATGACCTCTCTGGTGCTGACATTAAGGCAATTTGTACAGAAGCTGGTCTGTTGGCTTTAAGAGAACGTAGAATGAAAGTAACAAATGAAGACTTCAAAAAATCTAATGAAAATGTTCTGTATAAAAAACAAGAAAGCTCCCCTGAGAGGCTTTATCTCTAGTGAACCCCAGCTGCTGTCAGGAAAATGGGAATTTACCTGACCCCAGAGGGATGAGGTTGGAGAAGCTGCCCAGAGTCAGCCCTGTTCCAATTGACTGATATTAGCAAACATCCTCTGTATCTTTTGGAATATGATGTGTTAGTTGCCCCTTGGGTGGCCTTCATCTGCTGGTCAGTGTGCAGCACTCTGCTTCCCAATAAAGTGGGCTCTTGTCACATAAAAAAAAAAAAAGCAAAGATGAATAAAGTCAAGTAATATTCCCTCCACAGAAAATGTAAAACAATGGTCTTCACAGATGTTTCAGACTCTACCAGCCCACCTCATGCACGATCTGCTATGCGATTAGTTAAAAACAGACAAAACTATATATCTAAGGCCTAGGTCCTGAATATTTTTCGATAACCTTACTCTTTGAAGGATGTGTCAATTCACAGATAAAGGCCCTTTATAATAAACTTTGAAGGACAAGTTTGAAAGGAGTAGATCACAGCATTGTGAGGACCAAAATCTGGAAGGGAGTTCAGGGAAGGTGGTCTGGACACCATGCCCAGATGCATGTGCCTTCCAACAGGCAGTAGGTAGAACAGTGACAAGAGAAAGGAGCATGTCTGGTAGATTTATCATTTGACCTACCCAAGACCTAGCTCTTTGCAAGTCCTGGAATGTTTAGCAATTGTGGTCATAGGCTTGGTTTTCCTCTAGCTCATTCTGTGAACCTGAGTAAATTGCTCATCCTTGCCCACCCACCCTAAATAGCCTTCTCTTTGGCCCCCTGCATGGTTCTGTGCAGAATAGAGAGGGTGTCCTAGGAGTCACTGATGCTGGATTCCCTCTCAACTCTCTGTTGAGAGATTGCCACCACCAATCTCCTCTTATGCATGTAGCTTCACTCACCTTGATCATTCAAGGATATAAAGACAAGTCACTTCTCAGCCTCCCAGAAGCACCTTGTGTTCTGTTTCAATTCCTTTGTCCAGATGCTTCCAAATGGCCAAACTCCTTCCTCTCCTTCCCTCCAGCTACCACCAGGGAGATAAAGGCCCTTTCAAAGGGAGCCAGAGGAAGGACCTCTTAACTGAGGCAGCTCTGAGATTTATTTTTTTCTGGAGCATAAGGACTTAGCACAGGTCCACTAGATCAAAGGGGTAGTACTAACCCTGGGATTTTCTTTGACCAAGTCCTAGGAACCAGGCTGGGCTATTTGTGTTTGAGGGTAGTGTTGCCAGATGTCACAAACCAGTTGGATGGATTTGACATCCATCCACAAAAAGAGAACACCCATTTAAATTTGAATTCCAGATAAACATTGAATAAATTTTTAGGATAGTATGTTCCATAAAATATTTGGGACATATGTATACTGAAAGATGATTCCTTGCTTGTCTAAAATTCAAATTGCATTGGGCATTCCATATTTTATCTGGCAGCCCATTTGCCTGGTTTCTAAACACACCAGCAACTCCCAAATCAGCCTGGGCAGAGCTATGCCATGGGGCACACTTAATAGCTCCAATCTCTCTTCCCCACCCCGTCCCTTCCAAGAACGCTCGCTGGCCCCATGGTCAGAAAACAGAAGGGAGATGATGCTAGCGGCAGCTGTAGTCAGGCACCCAGGCCCGGTCAAGGACTCAGGGATCCATGAAGGGCCTTACTGCAACCATCTGCCCAGTGTGGGGAGGTGGCAGCACCCAAAAGGGGACTTGGTGGACAGACAGGAGAGGGAAAGGTCCGGTGCTGCCAGCATGGAGCTTTGAAAGGGACTTTTGCAAGGCAAAAGTGAAGTCCCGGTGAAGAACAGATTTCCTCCAGACCCATCACCTCTCCTGTCTTCCTTGAGGCCTCCACTGGCACCCACTATCCTGGGACAAAACAGGGCTTGGGCTCAGGCTCCCCTCATCATCCCTGGGATGTCTTTCCTCTCTTCCCTCAGTCTCCTTGACGTCATAAAAGGTAGTCTCAGAGCAGAGGCCTTGCCTAGGAGGCCCTGCCACTATGCCCCCCTCCTCACCTCCGGCTTGTTCCCTAGCCAGCTGTGGTTTGGCTTGAGTGTAATGATTAGCACATGGCCACTCTCCAGGGCCCAAATCACACCCCCCCTTTTACAAGCTGTGCGACCTGGGACTACCAGCACTCTGCATCCCAGTTTCCTCATCTGCAAATGCAGATTCTTGTCACAAAGATATGAGTTCACAGATGGGAAGTGTTTAGGACGGCCGAGCAGCGGGAGTAGAGCCTGAGACCCACAGACTGCTCCTCAGCCACCTCAGCCGAATTTGCTTTCTTTCCAGCCCTTCCTGAGCCCTCTGCCGTCCTGGGAACATACACCTGCCTGCCCTGCCGCCACCACCATCTCCTCTTGGTGTCCACGACACTGTGCTGCTCTCTGCTTCTGCCTCCTCTGCGTCTCTCCTTCCTTTTTACAGTTACTGTCCTCTCTCAGTCCCATCACGCCTGGCCCATTTCTCCCAGGTTCTAGCCACGGCTCTGTTCTCATCTCTCTTCGCTCCTCTGCCCTTACACCCTCTCAGTAGCAGGGGGAAGTATGAGGGAGGGGAGGCTTGGCTGTGTGCAGGCCATTTGCACAGGGCACAGCAGCTGTACTTTGGTGAAGGGGGCTAGAGTGCAGATAGTGAAGGGGAGTCTGCTGGTCACTTTCTACATGTATGATGTTTTTTCCACAAGCATCTAAGTTATTTGTTATAATAGTAATTGCAACAATAATATAGTTTTTTATGGAAAAGGAATGAATTACCTGTGACCAGTCTGTCAGGCCTTCTTTGTTGAGTAATCTGCCTTTAAGATGGAGTGTAAAGGGTTCAAAGTACAGGTGGTCCCCTAGTTATGATAATTTGACTCAAGATTTTTTGACTTTATGATAGTGCAAAAACTATAAGACAGTCAATAGAAAGCAGTGTGCTGCTCTCCCATGGTGCAGGCAGCAGCAGGGAGCACACAGTTAAATGACTAGAACTCAGTGGTGCACTGTGTTGACAGGTGATTTTGACCAACTACAGCCTGATGTGAGTATGCTGAGTGCATTTGAGGTAGGCCAGACTACGGTATGATGTTGGTAGGCTAGATATACTGGATGCTATTTTTTTTTTTAATTGTTAAATCATAGCTGTGTACATTTGTGCAATCAAGGGGTACAATGTGTTGGTTTCATATACAATCTGAAATATTCTCATCAAACTGTTCAACGTAGGCTTCATGGCATTTTCTTAGTTATTGTATGTAGACATTTGTATTCTGCATTTAGTAGGTTTCGCCTGTACCCATTCTAAGATGCACCGTAGGTGTGGCCCCACCCCTTACCCTCCCTCCACCCTGACTTCCCCCCTCCCTTCCCCTTCCTTGGCACTTTCCCCATATTCTTGTGCTATAGTTGGGTTATAGCCTCCATATGAAAGCTATAAATTAGCTTCATAGCAGGGCTGTATACATTGGATACTTTTTCTTCCATTCTTGAGATACTTTGCTAAGAAGAATATGTTCCAGCTCCATCCATGTAAACATGAAAGAGGTAAAGTCTCCATCTTTCTTTAAGACTGCATAATATTCCATGGTATACATATACCACAATTTGCTAGTCCATTCATGGGTCAATAGGCACTTGGGCTTCTTCCATGACTTAGCAATTATGAATTGGGCTGCAATAAACATTCTGGTACAGATGTCTTTGTTATATTGTGATTTTTGGTCTTCTGGGTATAAACCTAATAAAGGAATTATAGGATCGAATGGCAGGTCTATTTTTAGATCTCTAAGTAGTCTCCAAATATCCTTCCAGAAGGAACGTATTAGTGGGCATTCCCACCAGCAGTGTAGAAGTGTGCCCTTTTCTCCACATCCACACCAACATCTCTGGTTTTGGGATTTTGTTATGTGGCCTACTATTACGGGGGTTAGGTAATATCTCAAAGTAGTTTTGATTTGCATTTCTTGGATAATTAAGGATGATGAGATTTTTTTCATGTGTCTGTAGATTTTGCGTCTGTTTTCTTTAGAGAAGTTTCTCTTCAAGTCCCTTGCCCACCCTGAGATGGGATCACTTGTTCTTTTCTTGCTAATACATTTGAGTTCTCTGTGGATT
>CAUYPK010020062.1:0-50874 GCA_963574355.1 Loris lydekkerianus
GTTTTTAAAAAATGAGTAGGCTGTAGCAACGACTCAGCAAGGCCCGGCCTGAAACTGCCTCTACCTAGATACAGCCAATGTGGTACCATGCCACTGGCCCGACCCTGTCACTCACCTCTTCCCCCGCCTTCTTTCCCCGCCCCTTCTCTCACAATAAGAAAAAAAAAAAAAAAAAAAAAATGAGTAGGCTTACATGACTGCTCTGCAATAATTATTATCCTTGACTACTGCTATAGTCTGGATGTTTGTCCCTGCAAACCTCATGTTGAAATTCAATTCTTGGGAGTGCTGGATGTGGGTCTTCATGGGAGGTGTCTGGGTCTTGGGGGCAGGTCTCTCATGAATGGCGTGGTGCCTATTCTTCTGGTAGTGGGTGAGTTCTCTGTTACTTTCTGTGAGAGCTGGTTGTCACAAATAGCCTGGTGCCTCCCCTGCAGTCCAGAGTGGGAGTCCCTGTCTCTATTTAAACAAACAAACAAACAAACAAACAAAACTGCCTGTTTACCTGAAAGAGACTACTTAAACTAGAAAAGGCTGAGTGATATTAGGGCGCTGAGATTGTGTTTCCAGAATAAAGTGTACATAGGAGTTTAAGAGCAAATAAGCTCAGTTCTAGCAAATTAAGGACAGGTGTATCCCTGCATATCTGAGTCAGAGTGAATTGACCTCCACCTGCTTCACTGCACGTTACACACCCATCTGGGCTGCTTGGGCCTCAGAGGTCTGGTACCTCCCTGAGTGACCTCTTGCCCTTCAGCACTGCTCAGGCGAGCTATGTGGAATAGAGTTGATGGAAGGGAATTTTGTGTCCCTCCAAAATTTGCATCTACCCAGAACCTCACAATGTGAGCTTATATGGAAATAAGATCTCTGCAAATGTGAGTAAGGGTCCCTCTGAGATTATACTGGATGAGGATGGACTCTAAATCCAGTGGAGGGAGTCTTAAAAGACACTGCAGAGGACACATGGAGGGACATGAGGAAAGAGGCCATGAAGATGGGGACAGAGGTTGGGCTGATACTGCCCCAAGCCAGGGAAGGCCAGGAGCCACCCGCGGACAGAAGAGGCAGGAAGGATCCCTCCTTAAAGCCTTTGGAGGGACCAAGTCCCACTGGTGGCTTAGTTTTAGACTTCGGGCCTTCAGAACAATGAGAGAAAAAACCTCTGTTATCTAAAGCCACCCAGTTTGTGGTGATTTGTTATGGCAGCCCCAGGAAGCAACTATGCTTCTCTAAAATAATCTTGGCAATAAGGACAGACCCACTCTTAGCAGTGTGGGATATGGAATAAAAGTACATTTCCCCCATGTCTAAATACTTAAAAGTTATAAAACAAGGTGTTCTTTACCCCCATTAAGACAACTATTATTTTTTTAAAACACCATAATACTTAAAATAACAAGTGCTGGGAAAGACGTGGTGAAATTGAAACTCCTCTGTGTTGCTGGTGGGAATGTAAAATGATGCAGCCACAGCGGGAAACAGTTTGGCAGTTTCCCAAATAGTTAGAAATAGAATTACCATTCTTTACACCACTTACACGGAGAGTGTGTGTCCAGGGGAATGGGCAGCAGGGACTTTAACAGATACTTGTACACCCATGTTCACGGCAGCATGGTTCGCAGTAGCCAAAGGGTGGACACGACCCCAGTGTCTAGCGATTGTACACAAAATACAGAGTGTGTGTACAATGGGAAGTTATTCAGCCTTGAAAAGAAAGGAAATTCTGGTGCATAGGCACAGCTACTATATGGATGAACCTTGAAAACATTATGCTGCGTGAAATAAGCCAGGCACAAAGGACAAACACCGTGTGATTCTGCTGTGCCAGGTACCTACGGCAGGCAAATCCATGCAGACACAAAGTTGAACGGTGATTGCCAGAGTGGCCCGGAGGGGGCGGGGAGCTAGAGTTTAATGCAGATACAGTTTCTGTTGGGAAAGATGAACAAGTTCTGGAAATGGATGGTGGTGATGATTACACAACATTATAATTGTAC
Organism: Loris lydekkerianus; assembly: GCA_963574355.1. NCBI lineage: Eukaryota > Metazoa > Chordata > Mammalia > Primates > Lorisidae > Loris > Loris lydekkerianus. The sequence continues at coordinate 2,001 of CAUYPK010020062.1, forward strand.
TTCAGTCATTGAATTGTACTCTTGAAAATGATTATAATGGTAAATTTCATTTTATGTACATTTTATTACAATAAAAAACAATTTTAAAAACAAAAAGCTGGCCAGGTGCAGTGGCTTACCCCTTTAATCCTAGTACTCTGGGAGGCTGAGGTGGGTGGATTGCTTGAGCTCATGAATTCGAGACCAGCCTGAGCAAAAGGGAGACCCCATCTCTATTAAAAATAGAAAAACTGAGGCAAGAGAATTGCTTGAGCAGAAGTTGGAGGTTGTTGTGAGCTATGACGACACAGCCCTCTACCCAGGGTGACAGCTTGAGACTGTATCAAAAAAACCCATAAAGCTACTGAACTGTTAAAATATATTCCACCTTTTACTTTTTTTTGCTTTTATTATTATTTTGACATATATATTTATGAGGTAAAGTATGATATTTTGATGAATAAAGGTGTAGTGATTAAATCAGTATAATTAGTGAGGGTGTCTAAATGCTTTTTTTCTTTCCCTGCCACAAATTGGAAGAGTAAGAGCTGTCTTGGGTTGCACATTAAATACACAAAGACTAATGAAAGTGTAAAAAAGGTCTTTGCATATTGTTTGTGATATTTGACCCCACAGATGAGCAAAAAGCCCTCACAACATCAGCATATGGGCTGCAGGCCACAGGTTCAAAACCCCTGAATATCACTTCAAACATTTATTGTTTCTTTATCTTGGGAACATTTTAAATCTTCTCTTCCTAGATACATGAAAATATACAATAAATTGTTAATTTTAGTCATCCTATATTGCTATAGAACAGTAGAACATGCTCCTGTCTCGCTGTATTTTTCTAGATTTCACATTGATTTCCTTTCCTTTGGATACACACCCAGTAGTGGGATCACTGGGCCTTTTCTTTTCTTTTTTCTTTTTTTTGAGACTGTCTCACTCTGGCACCCTGGGTAGAGTGCTATGATATCATCATAGCTCACAGCAACCTCAAACTCCTGGGTTCAGACCATCTTCTTGCGTCAGCCTCCTAAGTAGCTGGGACTACAGGTGCCCAATGCAATACTCGGCTGAGTTTTGCAGAGATGAGGGTCTTGCTGTTGCTCAGGCTGGTCTTGAACTCCTGAGCTCAAGGGATTCTACTGCTTCAGCCTCCAGAGTTCTGGAATTACAGGCGTGAGCCACTGTGCCCAGCCCAGCTATACTCTTCTATCTCTTAACCAACCTCTGGCTACCCCCTACTCTCACTCCAGCCTCTAGTAACCACCCTTCTACTCTCTACTTCTGTGCGAGTGAGGACATGTGGAATTTATCTTTCTGTGCCTGGCTCATTTCACTTAACATAATGTCTTCTAAACTCATCCACATTGCCACAAATGATAGAATTTTGCTTTTTATGGCCAAACGGTATTTCATTTGTATATATATACCATATTTTCTTTATCCATTCATCTGCCCCTTTAGGGATGTTTTGGTTGATTCCGGATCTTGGCTCTTGTGAATATAATAAACATGGGAGTGCAGATGCCTTTGGCACATTGATTTCCTTTCCTTTGGATACACACCTGGTATTGGGATCACTGGGTCATATGGTAGTTCTATTTGTAGTTTTTTGAGGAACCTCCTTGCTGTTTTCCATAATGGCTGTACTAACTCACATTCCCACCAGCAGCGTATAAGAGTTCCCCCTCCTCCCCATCCTTAGCAGCATTTATTATTATAATTTTTTTTGTCTTTTTGGTAATAGTCATTCTAACTGGGCTGAGATGGTATCTGATTGTGGGTTTGATTTGCATTTTCCTGATGATTAGTGATGTTGAGCATTTTTTCCATTTATCTCTTGGTTATTAGTATGTTTTCTTCTGAGATGTCTATTCAACTTGTCCATTTTTCTAATTTGGCTATTTGGTGTTTTGCTGTTCAGTTGTTTGAGTTCCTTGCATATTCTTGATATAATTCCCTTGTCAGATGGATAGATTGCAAATATTTCCTCCCATTATACTGGTTGTCTCTTTACTCTGTTGATAGTTTCCCTTGCCATGGAGAAGCTTTTAAGTTTGATATTATCCCATTTGTCTATTTTTGCTTTTGCTGTCTGTACTTTTGAGGATACTTCTTAAAGTATTTTCCCAGACCAAGGTCCCCTAATGTTTCCTTCTAATAGTTCCATAGTGTGGGGTCTTGCATGTAAGTGTTTCATTTATTTTCAGTTTCACGTAAGTGAGAGATAGGAGTCTAGTTTTATTCTTCTGCATCTACTTACTGAAGATAATGTTCTTTCCCCCCAATGAATGCTCTAGGTACCTTTGCTAAAAAAAGAAAACAAACCAAAAAACCAGTTGGCCATAAATATATGAATCTATTTTTGGGTTCTCTGGTCTGTTCCATTGATCTGTTTTATGCCAATACCATGTGGATTTTTGTGTGTGTGTGTGACCTTATTTGAGATATTTACCTTTACCATCCTGTTTTTATTAGTATGCCTTTGTATATTTTGAAGTCTAGCAGTGTGATGCCTCTAGCTTTATCCTTTTTGCTCTAGTTTACTTTGGCTATTTGTGGTTTTTTGTGATTCTATAGAATTTTAGGATTTTTTCTATTTCTGTGAAGAATGTCATTGGTATTTTGGCAGGGATTGTGTTGAACCTGTAGATTACTTTTAATACTTTGGCCAATTTTTAAAATTAATTCTTCCAATCCATGAACATGGGATGTCTTCCCACTTATTTGTATGCTCATAAATTGTTTTCATCGGTATCTATAGTTTTCCATGTGCAGATCTTTCACACTCTTACTTAAATTTATTCTTAGGCATTTTATTTTTTAACAAATATACTTTTGTAACAACTGAAGGGACAAGTTCAAGTTTAGAATTCATGGACTCCTTGGAATTTTGTGCAAGAATATAGCCTTAGAGCTGTCCTATAGCCTGTGGTCCAGCCCTCTTCTTTTCCTGAATTTTGCTCTGTCCTTTACCATGAGGGGCATCATTTGCACATGTGTGGATACCCCTGGGAACATATTCAAGTTCCATGCACACCCATTGCAAATAGCCCCAACTTGGCCACCACAGCCCAGGGGTCTATGGAGTGACAGCATGCTTTAGCCTCAGAAGGACAGACCCAGGGACTGGGCCTGTGATGGCCCTGGAAACAGGGTCAGAGATGTTTTGCCCTAAATAGCAGGGTCCTGGGTAGCCAGAGGGTCACTTAAAAGCCAGGACTTTGATCCTATGGCAGGATATGATGAAAGGCCACAGGGAGCCTTTAAAGTGTGGGCTCAGGACAGGAGCCCCACTTCATCAAGCTAAGGCAGTAGTTGAGAGTTTGGAGCACTTACTAATCTGTGATGTGGACTAGGATGGGGCCATGGAGGCCTTAAAACCTGAAGTGGATCTTCATCTCTTCTTTTGGCCACCCTAAACCCCTCCTATGTTGAGGAAATTCCCCATCTTATGAGAGTCCCACTTTCCCAGCTTCCTTTCCTGTGGGCCATCGGCATTTGACCTTGGCATAACTAGCCAGAAATGTCTGATCTTGACTTTGCCTCAGCTTCTGCTGCCAAGGAGTAGGGACACAGATAATGCTTTTTCTGATGGAGTTGTGACATCAGAAAGACTGGGTCTCAAAGCAGCAAGACCAGTGCTAGCAATGCATTGGTGCAGGGAACAGTGAGAGTCAGGGTGCCTCTGAGTCATCTTGGCTTGACAGAGGCGGCAGCAGCATCTTGATGGAGCTAATTATGCTGCACAATTTTAGCTCATACTGTGGTTTTGGGGATTCTAACAAAATAAACAGCCTGCAGTTGTTTTTTTTTATCCTACTGGAGGTTCTGTGAGCTAGATATTATCTTTTTATTAAATCCCCTTTCTACTCAGCTAACTTAGTGTCTGTTTTTGTTGCATGCAGTCAAGAGCCTGGACTGATACAGGGTCCTTGTGCTTATTTAGGCAAAGTTTTTGCTAAGTGCTAGCTATGAGCAGCAGAGCTAGATTGTTCAGCAAAATTCTATTCAGCCCCTACTGTGTTCTCAGCACTGTGTGAAGGCACTTAAGGAAGAATCAATGTAGTTCTTTCCCCAAATGAGTTATAGTCTAATTGGAGGAATTAGACTAACACTTGAGAGACAATAATAAAATAACCAATATTTAAAATTGTGATACCATGGCCAGGCCTGGTGGCTCAGCTCTGTAATTCTAGCAGTCCAGGAGGCTAAAATAGGAAGCTCTCTTGAGCTCAAGAGTTCAAGACCAGCCTGAGCAAAAGTGAGACCTCCATCTCTACTAAAAAAGTAGGAAAAATTAGCCAGGTATTGTGGCAGGCACATGTAATCTCGGCTACTCAGGAGCTGAAGCAGGAGGATCACTTGAACCCAGAAGTTTGAGGTTGCTGTGAGGTAGGTGGTGTCAACCTAGCTCATAGCACACTAGCCTGGGTAACAGAGTGAAACTGTCTTTAAAAAAATAAAATTGCGAGGGTGGTGCCTGTAGCTCCAAGGAGTAGGGCGCCAGCCCCATATGCTGGAGGTGGCAGGTTCAAACCCAGCCCCGGCCAAAAACTACAAAAAAAAAATTGCAATACCAGTTCTAGACATAATTGATTTATTCAACTTATTCTTTGGCTCAGTCAATACTAAAATAAGTGACACATGGCTTCTGCCTCAAAAAAGCCAATTTTTGTGAGGAAAACACATATACAAGTAATTTTAGTAGGATTTATTTATTTATTTATTTTTGAGGCAGAGTCTCAAGCTGTCACCCTGGATAGAGTGCTGTGGCATCACAGCTCACAGCAACCTCCAATTCCAGGGCTTAAGCGATTCTCTTGCCTCAGCCTCCCAAGTAGCTGGGACTACAGGCACCTGCCACAACACCCGGCTATTTTTTTGTTATTGTTGCAGCCATCATTGTTGTTTGGCGGGCCCAGCCTGGATTCGAACCCACCAGCTCTGTTGTATGTGGCTGGCTCCTTAGCCACTTGCGCCACAGGCACCAAGCTGGATTTATTTTTATTTTTTCAGATGGGGTCTTGCTCTGTTGTCCCAGCTAGAGTGTGGTGGCATTGTCTTAGCTCACTGCAACCTCAAACTTTTAGGCCCAAGTGATCTTCCTGCCTCAGCTTCTTAGTGTCTGTTTTTGTTGCATGCAGTCAAGAGCCTGGACTGATACAGGGTCCTTGTGCTTATTTAGGCAAAGTTTTTGCTAATAAAATGTATTAAGTGCTATTGAAGAATTCGGCGAAATCCTTTCTGCCAGGATTCAGAGTCACTGCTATGTGAGTTAGCTATGTGTAGTATTCCCAATATGCAAGTCACTATCATGTGGAGGTAACCTTGTTTTCTATATCTTTACCAGTTTAGGTGAAAAGACATGATAATTGGCAGAGAAAGGACAATGAACACAAATTTGTGGTGTTCAGATTGGCCTCTGACTAAATGAGAAATGTCAAACATTTTTTCTTTTAAGTAGCCAAATAGTACATTTGCAAAGACAGGTCACTTATGTCTCTTCAGGGTTCCTAGGAGGAAGAGAGAAAACACATGCCCCAGTTACCCAAGTTACAGCGTTCCATCACCATGTACAGACAGCTGCTGCTCAGGGCCGCTCAGCTACTCCAGATGCAGAAACTGCAAAGAGGAAACTTTGTAGGTAGAGGGAGAGCAGTGTTAGCCAACCCCTGTGAACATGGCTTCGATCTTTCTGTGTCTCTCTTTTGTACAGCCTGGCTGATAAATATCTTCAATGGATAACAGAGCAATTACAGTTTTATGAAGAGCCAAAATGATGCTGGCCAAGTATGCAGGCTGCATCCAGGGTAGTATTTAGAACAGCTAGAGAAACAGATAAGCTCCATGGCCCAAGGTAATACTCCAAAAATACTCTTTCTCTTAACTGGATTTTTTTTTTTTTCATGATGTTTGGACGAGGAAGAGCATTAAACCTAGGTAAGGAAACTAAAGGGCAGAGTATCTGGGCAGCAGATTAGGTACTGGTTCCAAGGATAAGGAAACTTTCATTTATTAAACTTCTGACATCAGTCTGTGTGGATGACCACCTCACTAGGGCCCAGGACAGGCCAACTTGCTTACTAGAAAAAAAAATTTTTTTTTTGAGACAGAGTCTCACTATGTCACCCAGCAATCTCAAACTCTTGGGCTTAAGCGATTCTCTTGCCTCAGTTTCCCAAGCCCGCCACAGCACCTGGCTATTTTTGTTGTTGTTGTTGTTGTTGTTGCAATTGTTTAGCTGGCCCAGGCCAGGTTCTAACCCTGCACCTTTCGTGCACGTGGCTGGTGCCATAACAACTGTGCTATGAGTACTGAGCCTAAAAATTTTTATTAATTAATATTTGTAGCAACAAGATATGTGACTATCTGCCTTATAAGCACCCTTTCCAACTGTTTTAATTTTTAAATGTTTGCCAACTCAGTAGGTGTAAAAGATAAATATATTTTTAAAATTTGCTTTTCTTAGGGTAATAGTGAGGTTGGATATTTCCATGTCCTTTGTCTTATTTTTCTATGTGGGGTCTTCCTGTTCTTTTTTCTTATCAATTTACATGAGCTCTCCATATATCGAGCGTATTTATTTGATACCCTCCCCAGTGGGAACATAAATGGGGCAGGACAATCCAGAAGCAGTTTTGGGACGTGTGATAGGGTTTAACTGGATTCCATTACCAGAATGCTATGATGCTTTAGGCCTATGTCAAATCATTTTATTCGTAACTGATTTTTAACCCATCTTACTCCCCAAACAAAAGACTTGTAGCAGATAAAATAAGCTACTTTAGTTGTAATTTGGGTGGGGGCAGTGGGAGAAGAAATTAGGGGCTCAGGAAACATCATGTAATTTTAGCACATAATTTGAAATTGTTGGAAAAATATCAATAAAGCATAGGATTTTATTTCTTCTCATAGTTTATAAAGAAGGCATTTTGATTTGATATTATATGAGTGTGTATAAGTGTAATATATACATATATTGCAGTATAGTTAAAAAAATTACTTTCCTTAGCCACTAAGGGAAAGATGTGTGAAGATTTCAATGAGTGAGCTTAGCTATGATACTTTATTTTCTGGAGACAGAGTCTTGCTCTGTCACATAGGCTACTGAATCACGGCATCAGCCCAGGTCACAGCAACCTCAAACTACTGGACTCAAGCAACCCTCCTGCCTCAGTCTCCTGAGTAGCTGGGATTATAGACACCCGGCACAATGCCTGGCTAGTTTTTCTATTTTTAGTAGAGACGAGTCTCGCTCTTGCTCAGGCTGGTCTTGAACTCCTGAGGTCAAAGGATCTTCCCTCCCGGTCTCCCAGAGTGCAGGACTACAGGTGTGAGCCACCGCGCCCGGCCCTGCTCCCCCTGCTCTCCTGCCTCTTGGCTTCTCCCTCCTTAGAGTTCTCATGTGCCCCACTACTGGGTCTGTCTCTCTGGAGAAAAATAAGTACGGTGGGGAGGAGATGCCGCGTCTTTCTTTCAGATTTGATGTTTAAGAAATGTGCATAATATTCCATATTACGCAGTCTTAAAGAAAGATGGAGACTTTACCTCTTTCATGTTTACATGGATGGAGCTGGAAAATATTCTTCTTAGTAAAGTATCTCAAGAATGGAAGAAAAAGTACCCAATGTACTCACCCCTACTATGAAACTAATTTAGGGCTTTCACATGAAAGCTATAACCCAGTTACAACCTACGATGGGGGGGAGGGGGGGGTGGGGGGGGGGCGGGGGGTAGAGGGTGGAGGACAGATGGGATTACACCTGCAGTGCATCTTACAAGAATATATGTGAAACTTAGTAAATGTAGAATGTAAATGTCTTAGCACAATAACTAAAAAAATGCCAGGAAGGCTATGTCAACCAGTATGATGAAAATGTGTCAAACGGTTTATGAAGCTAGTGTATGATGCCCCGTGATCATATCAATGTTCACAGCTATGATTTAATAAAAAAAAAAAAAAAAAAAACTTCTGGGAGTGGCAAAGAGAGTGTGGTTATAAAATGACTTTTGGAAGCAAATCAGGCAGAGAGGTAAAAGGATCAGAATGCAGTATACAGCAGAGGATAACGGGTTGGTCCCTAGCCAGCCTGTAGCAACTGCCTCATTATTTTTAATGTGTGCCATTAGCTACATCTCTTGATTCTTCAACTTTTTGCTAAAATGACTATGGTAAGATACCATGACCATGGCAGCTTTTTCTAATGCATTATATATTTCTAAAATGGGGTGGGAGGCCAGCAATGTTACTTTGGTTACCAATAAGCAGTACTCACACTGGTAAAAGTTTGTAACATAAAGTTAGTCTCTCTCTCTCTCTCTCACACACACACATTTAAATAAAGGGATAATTTTACCCTTTATCTAAATTATCACAGTGATTTCACTTATCCTCAGTAAGGAGTTAGAGAAATTATATGCTCGGAAACTGGCAAATGGAGAATTCGGTGATAAAAATGAGATGGAGATAACACTAGATAAGATAAATCTTTGGTGAAACACTTGGTAAAATTCTAGAAGAAAGGATTGGAATTGTCTTATTCATAAAATTTACAATAGGTCAATGGAATAAAAAAAGAAACACAGGAGGAATATTGTGAAAGAAATTACAGAGGAACTAAGGGGAGAAAAATAAAGGTCTGGGTGCTGGAATAAAATAAGAAATAGGGTCAGGATGTTGATAATAAACAGAAAATGAAGGTGAAGATTTTTCCTCTGCTTCAATTTCAGAAGAAATTGAAAAAATTATGATTTAATTGAAATTATGTAATTGAATTGAAAAACTTTTCAATTACATAATTAATAGTTAGGCAGACTGAGGGACCTTCCCTAACAAATGCAGTGTAACCTGGTTTCTTGTACCTTCAATGAATCCCCAACAATTAAAAAAAAAAAAAAAAAAGTTAGGAAGACTAAAGTTATAGGTTTGCCTAAATCAGTGATTATCACAGGGACTCCAGGGTATACATCTGAGAAATCATGGATATCACAGTATGCAAATACTCTCTCTTCTTTGTTAGATTCTGATCTAACTTAATGACCTTAAACAATGATTACCCTGTCCCACAAATGCACACATAAAAACCACTGTATTTTGCAGATGGAAATGTACTGTTTATTTTAATGATATGGAACACTAAATAAAGTGACATTCATCATACAGTGGTTACAATCATGTATGTTCCTTATTATTGAGGACATGTTCTAAATTTTCCTCTCGATTACTTTTATCATTTAGATATTTATTACTTCTCCCCTTATCTGAATCGTAATTGAATCCTGTCCTAGCTTTCTCTTTTAAATGGAAACTTGACAGGCTTAGAAGGTCTACCGTAGCTTACCTGTATGTTTGGCTCGTCTGGGGCATTCTCATAGAGTAACTTAGAGCTGTTCCACAGCATTTCTAGAGCATGGGCTTCTCACAGCTTCAGCCATGTTCTAAGATGCAGGATTCAAGCCCTGAAGAGGAAAACCTGGAGATTACAGAAGGCCTCACTCTGAATTTATACTGTCATGTTGCCATTTCTTAGTCTTATTTTTTGTGTATAGCATCTCATACGGCCAGCCCAGACTGAGGAAAAGCGGAGATTCCCTTCTTGATGGAAGGAGAGGAAAAATGTTTGCAACCATTTTTAACCCAATGCAGGTATTATGATGGTTTTGTATGCTAGTATTGTTGTTAAATTCTGTTTCTGAGAGCTATCAATGGGTTTTACTTGTAATAACATTAATCTGTTTTTAAGATATCTTGCCTTTGACAGTTTTTTAAGTAATGTTTGATAGTTGTTTTAAGATTTTGGTCCAGGGAGGATGGAGAGGGAGGAAAAGAAGGGGGAGACTGAATGTGCTTGTGTACAGAGTTGAAATTATCCAAGACTTTTTTCAGCCTGAGTGTTTAGATATTAAATAACTCTAAGGAATATTGGGTCAAGAAAACTTAAGACATTTTATCCTACATTTCTTTTTTTTATTATTGTTAAATCATAGCTGTGTACATTAGGGTAATCAAGGGGTACAATGTGCTGGTTTCATATACAATCTGAAATATTCTGATCAAACTGTTCAACGTAGCCTGCATGGCATTTTTTAGTTATTGAATGTAGACATTTGTATTCTGCCTTTAGTAAGTTCCCCTGTACCCATTCTAAGATGCACCGTAGGTGTGGCCCCACTCATTACTTTCCCACCACTCAAACCTTCCCCCTCCCATCCCCTTCCTTGGCCCTTTCCTCATAGTCTTGTGCTATAGTTGGGTTATAGTCTTCATGTGAAAGCTATAATTTAGCTTCAGAGTAGGGCTGAGTACATTGGATACTTTTTCTTCCATTCCTGAGATACTTTGCTAAGAAGAATATGTTCTAGCTCCATCCATATAAACATGAAAGGGGTAAAGTCTCCATCTTTCTTTAAGGCTGCATAGTATTCCATGGTATACATGTACCACAATTTGCTAGTCCATTCGTGGGTCGATGGGCACTTGGGCTTCTTCCATGACTTAGCAATTATGAATTGGGCTGCAATAAACATAAATATAGAGTGAAAATGTTTAAATTCATTTGGAGAAAAGTGATCACCAGATTCTATATAGAGAACTCCCCTGTGTCAATCAATGCCACTGGAAAGCATAGCGAGTTGATGTTCAGGTGAATTTCATTCCACTAATATTCACTTAGAGACTGCTGTGACAGGACCAGGCTGAAGGCTGGGGCTAAGGGAGGCCACTGTGCATGGCTCATGGGGATAAAGACATGTAACCCAACTATTAATTTTAAAGCACACTCTGTATATATTTCCAAGCTACCCTTTGCTGAGCACTTACAATGTGATGAGAAATCATTATTCTGCATGTTTTATATCATTTGATTTTCATGATGATTCCATGAAGAAGTTACTACTTATTCCACTTCATCTCAGAAACTGTGGCTAATGCAAACTTTAATCTGAAGAAGCCAATGATCCCAAGTGAGCTAGAAATGAATGATTGCAGTTATATTTTGAACCAGACATACTTTGACAGCATTAATACACAATAACAACATGAAGGCCACCAAAAACCCAAAACTGAACTGTTAGTTCCTAGATAATTCAAGATATTCCAAATATGTGATAATTGGTAGTTGACAGCCTAAAAGAGTTTTTGTTCTGAGTATTTTATTTACCAAAATCTTTCTTAAACAAATAAACCCACTGGAAAATATTTTCAAAATCATTTTTTTAAGCAGCAAAAACAAATTTAGACCTAGAAAAAAAAATGATTACAGATTTTGATCTCAGCACAGAGTGGGCATGTGGATGTGTGGCTGAAAGAGATAAGATTATAGAATATCAACTAGAAACACAGTCACAATAGTGGATGGAGTCTGACAGTGAAGATTTTTTAGATTTGGCATATTTGAAATAGCATTGTTATTATTGTTTTAACTTATTTTGAAAGTGGAAACAGTGAGCTAGGGCAGGGTAACACTTTTGCTATGAGGGACTTTGATTTCTCTGTTAATTTCCCAAAATAGGAAACAGACTATGGAATCTAATTATGTTCATTAAGAAACTATAATTGCTAAAATTTGAAGAAATATGCCTGTCTTTCAATGTAGTTTCTCTAACTACCATGGAATCGACCCTGAAAGCATACATTTTGAGGAACTTGGGTTAGCTACAGAAGTGATCCAGAACTTGAGTCTTATATCCTATTTTATTTTATTTTGTTTTGTTTATTGGCCAGAAATAAGAAGTCAGAGTTGGGAGAGAGTTGAACAAAACCCAAACTGCCTTCCAAGAGCTGCCTGCACAAATGTCCTACAGAAATGCCAAAAAAAGCAGAAAGGACTTCTCTGGGAAGATGGTTCAAGAATCCCACCATTAAGATCTCCTTTCTCAGGGGAAACTGCAATTCGGTTAAAAGCACTGGGCTGGAAGCTACTTTAGAATCTTCAGAAAAGAGAAAATTGAGGAACTTGAATGGAGTGGGTGGGAGCTTGAGCTTTGAGTCCAGGGTTTTAGAACTCCCAGAAAGTGAGGGTGCTTATGCCTGTGCTTTGTGCATGGGGGGCAGAGACGGGAGTGAGGCAGATGTGGAGATGGGGTAGGGGGTCTCCTTCAGTTTGTCAGGTGACAGAATTCAATGGTTAAGCAAACTGGCTCCAGAGACTGGAAATGCCCTTTCAATTAGCGAAAAGCTTTAAATCTTGAAAAAAAAAAAAAAAAAGAGACATAATTCAATCTTGAAACAGGATTTATTTAATATGATTTGCTCACTCTGTGTGTGTGTCTGTGTGTGTGTGCTGCCCAAACTACAAAGAGAATAAAACACAAGCCAGAAACATAGATTTAAAAATTCAAGTTCCATGTCTACCAGCCACGCGGCCGTGGACCAATTTGCTTGGCCTTTTGTCAGCCTCAGTTTTCTTGTCCACTGTGTGTAAAACAGAGATAATGGGCTTCTTGTGGAGGGTGACTTCAGAGTTTACCACCGTGCCTGGACATTTGGTAAGCGTTGCATCTCACTAGCAGTTGCTATTATCATCACAGATCTACTTAGCATATTTAAACTACAAATCTTCTCCTTAATCAAACATGATATGCCAAGTCTTTAAAAAACTACTGTCCATCTGTATTTCCTTTCATATCCTCCCTAGCTATTTTCAAACATTGAAGTGCTCACCTGGAAGGTCAATAAAGTCTCATTTCCAGGAACTTCAGTAAGTGTGTCCTCTCCTCGTGTCCCCCTCACAGTCTCAGAAGACCTCCTCCTACAATCCTACTAGACTTTCTCCAGAAATGACCTACATCCAGCTGGTCAGTTAGTGCTACAGGTTATAAATCAGAGAAAAATATTATAAACCTTTTGGAGCAGTTTCTAGAGGACAGACTATCTCCTCCCATGATTCTTCTTGTTGGTCTCATGCTGAGGGTCAGTGAAGATGGCCACAGGCGGTAGATGGGGAAGGGACAATGTCCTCCATCAACAGGGTTGGAGACCAGCTGGATGCTGTTCCTGGTACAAAGTGAGAATTTTTCAAAGTCAAGAACCTGACCTAAACCTACATAATTATTAGGTTCTAGAGATAGGCCGGGGGTTGGGAGGAAGAGGATGTAGAATGTGTCAACCCACCTACACTTGGAGAAAGGTTTTTATTTCATCCAATGAATTTGCTAAGATGCCCTGATCTACACCAGTATTTCTCAAACAGCTTTTGCAAGAGCATCCTGAGGACTGCAGACGCCAGAGCTGAGGAGCTTGGCAGGGATCCCTGCAGGGGCCAGGCCAGCATCTCCAACACCTCCGCCCTGCTCTCTCTCTGACTTTTCAGCACTCATCTTCTTCCAGGCCTTCCTGCCAGCTCATCTCCACTGCATTATCCTTGTCAGAAAGCATTACCCACCGGGGTAGTCACTGGGTCCTACCTTTTATCAGGATGTTCACCAGGACTTTCAAACTGAGCCTGGAGGAATGTAAGCTATGTTCTAGGACAATTCCTCCCTCCCTCTTTTCTTCCTTACCTTTTTCCCCTTCCTCCCTTCTTTTCTTTCTTCCTTCTTTTTCTTCCTTTTTTCTCCCTCCTGTGTCTTTCTTTCTCCTGCCCTCTCTCCCTCACTCCCTTTCTTCCTTCCTCCTTCCTTCTGTCCTTCTGTCCTTCCTTCTTTCATATTTGTTGTCTTCCTGCTATCTGCCTAGCCATAAGACCCTATTCGTTATGTAGGTTTAAATCAGGCTCTTGACTTGCAGATGACAACAAATAGTATTCAGTTGCTAACACCTTGAAAGAGAAGAACATCTGTGAGTGTGTTGAATAAATGCACTCAAAACAATGGGAAAAATTGTGAAATGATTGGGACTCATGTAAGTGCAGATATAAGGCAAGATGGGGACAAACAACAAACCAGAAAGGATAAGATTGATTGGACAAAAATACATCACCAAAGCAAGGCAAATACATGTTTTTGGGCCCTTTCATTCATTCTCACCTGTGCCAAGGACTGTGCGAGGTGGGGCAAAAGTAGAAAAGATGCTTTTGGAGGAAGAGTTGTGAGCAGATGTCATTAGGAACTGCTGATCCAAGCACTACACATGAATTTGCCGGGGATTTCCAAGCCTGTGGTTATGAGACAGGCAGGGCCAGAGCAGAGCTTTAGCAGTTTTTCAGGAAAGAAGACATTTCCTGCTATGAATCACTTCACGTCAAAAAGGAAGATTCAACTGACACCAGTTTCCAAGCAGCTCATTCAGACTTTCTTACCCAAGGAGACACTGGATCATGATGCCACCAGTGCCACATTTTATTTATTTATTTTTGTGTGTGTTTTTCAAAGAGCTGTTTGAACCAAAAGTGGCCCAGGGGCCCTGGAAACTCTGAGTAGCGGCTGAGCCACTTAGACCTCTGTGATCTGTCTGCCATGCTTTGTGGAAGGATCTAGTTCTGTCTGAAATGAAATCGAAAACAAAGCTGGTGGTTTTTAATATGAATGTACAACCCTGCTTACTCTCCGTCCACTAATAAATGCCCCAAAGTTGAAGAAAAATAATTAAATCCCCTTAGATATCTAATATAGAATTTAAAATAAATTGGATTTTATCCATTAACATTGGATTTTGGATGCACAATGGTAATGCTTTGATGAGTATTTTCAAGTTCTCAGTATTTTAATTTTTCTATACTTAGTGTTTTTTAATGTGAAATCTAATGTCTTCCAGCCCTAGGCCTGTGGGTCCATGTTCATCTCTGCAACTGACCCCATAATATTTACTTATAACATTCATAAAAATACCATGTATGCCAAAAGCTGTTAGCTGCAGGAAGATGATAAAACATAAAAATATTTAATCAGCCAGTGGGAATTCCCTTACATGTTAAATCAAAGGCTCTTTCAGAGGACCCGCAGTGACCTTGGGAGGTCGGCAGTTCAGTCACACTAAGCAACAGCAGGGGGGAATGCCTGCAGCACCCCCACCCTAGTCAGGGCCCCTTCCTGTCCTCCAGAAAGCACAGCCCTGCACAGGAACTTGGCTTCCTTGTCAAGGGACTTAGGGGAAGGTGTGTGCACTTCTCTATGGGGGTGTCCATAGCATGTCACGTCTCTCCCAGGGTCATCCTACCATGACACCCACTCTGTCCCTCCTTCTTCCCACCCCAGGTCTCAGCCTGTCTTGCTGTTAAAAAGTCTCAAAATCACTGGTCCAAAAAGATTTTCTTTAGTAGGAACATCATTTGTGGCTCAATAATATCCCAATGTCCCACTCCTTAGCATTTCTCACAGACAGCAAGTCAGAGATGGTCCATTTAGCCCAGCACCCAGGGAGGAGCCATCTGGCCATCAGCAACAGGACAAGGCCCACCTGAAAGGTGAGACTGAGTGACACGAATCAAGGATGCTTGCTTTTGCAAAGAGGATACAATTGCAAAAGCTGCTACTCCAGCCAGTTGAAAGAATGGCTTTCTGCCCTTTGGGGTTACTTTCTACAATGGTTCCAACGCCCTGTACTATGAGGCTTTTTGTCTATAAAAAGTTTTGAAAATGAAATCAGTTCTTCAAATTTTTACATACCCAGATCCCTTTCCCAAGACTCTAGAAATTTGTGACCATGGTATTAGGATGCAAACAAGTGACAAGCTTGATAACTCAGAACCACTTAGCCTCTCACTTCAATGCTTTGCTATTAGACTAAGTTTTTCCTGAGATGATTTTACACAGATGACTGTTCCAAACTTCACACCAACAGATTCCTGAGACCGTCTACCCGACTAACTCATCCAAAGCCCAGCAGCGGAGGCCTCCAGCCCAGTTACATCTATCAGACCTTCCTCTTTTGTTCCAAAGTCCTCCTTTTAAGCCACATTATCAAATCATTCATCATAGTTTCCATCTATCATGTCCTAAGTTTTGTCCTTGATTCAATTTTGTGTCAACATTGCCTCAAAATTATGTTACTAATTCAAACTAAAAGTGACAAAACCAGAAAGTTTTACAGAGAAAAAGCACAGAGAGCTTTTTGAATCAGCCGCTATTATCTATAATCTTAACATCAAAAGGTAGTTTTCATTAACATTTTGTAGAATGTTCTTTTCTATCTTCTCTGTGTATGCTTTTTTTATAATAATTAAATCTCTGACACATGCAGTTTTGAAATCTGTCTAGACTTTAAACAACAGAGCCTAAACATTTTCCCATGTTAACAATTAATAATATTCATCTACAAATAATTTGTAATGAACAAAAATAGTCAATTCCTAATGAAATTATAATTTTAATGACTGTGTAAAATGCATAATTTAACTCAATTCTCTATCGTTGGAACATTAGGGTTTTATCAATTTTTTAATATTAAAAATTTTGAAACAAATATACTGATACCTTCCTCTTTATTTTTATAGTTGCAATTTTATTATCAAAAAGAATGATTTTCATAAATCCTAAATTTTAAAATAAATATTGTCTAATTTTCTTCAGGAAAAATGAAATTATAATTCTCCCACCATTATTTGCCTATTCCTTAGGCAACACTAGGTATTATTATTTTTAATCTTTACCAACTGATGGAGGAAACATAGTATCTTATTCTTGCTTTTAATTTGAGATTCTTTGCAGTGCAGTAAGAGTGAACACTGTGAAATGTGACTGGTCATCTGTATTTTTTTTTTAGGCTATGCCTATTCAAGTCCTTTGCTATTTTCCTTTTTGGGTACTCATCTATTTATTATTGATTTCTAAGAGCTCATTATATATTAACAATCTTAACCATTTATCTGATACGTATGAAACAAATACTTTTTCTAGTGCTTTAAGCCAAAAAATGTTATCGAGGCTATTTCTGCTAAAAATAATAAAAAACATTAGTCTTTTTGTTAATTGTACTTGATCTTAGTATTAAGCTTAGAAAAATGCTTCCTTACTCCCAAGATCGTATAAACATTGCTTTTGTCCCCAAATACTTGCGTTGTTTCCATTTCACATTAAAATTATTAATCAATCTGGAATTGATATTAAAATAAGGTATAAGATAGACTTCTGTCCACTAATCCAAATATATAGCGGAATGGCAAATATTTTCAGTTCTTTCACCGTCCCTGTGGTATCTAGGTCTCTGTGTGTAACTAAGTACTTTCCTATGTGGATTGCTTTACTCTCCAAAATGGAGCTCAACTTAAACATAGTCAAACTGTTCAAATATTAAGGGCAATTAGAATTGTTCAGCCTTCTTACTCTCTTATAATTAAAAAGTAAATATATTTTCATCTATTCAATGAATTGTAACATCACAGTTCATAATGTCTAAACTAAATTTCAATTTACTAAGTCCACAATGTCACTGCTGGGTTTTATTTTATTTATTTATTTATTTATTTTTGTTAAATCATAGCTGCATACATTGATATGATCATGGGGCATCATATACTAGCTTCACAGACCATTTGACACATTTTCATCACAATAGCTAACATAGCCTTCCTGGCATTTTCCCAGTTACCGTGCCAAGACATTTACATTCCACATTTATGAAGTTTTACATATACCGTTGTTAGATGCCCCTCAGGTGTAATTCCACCAGTACCCCTCCCTCCACCCACCTCCCCCCTCCCTCCTCTCCCTTTCCTCCTTTCCCCTATTCTTAGGTTGTAACTGGGTTATATTCTTCTTAGTAAAGTATCTCAAGACAGAAGGTTTTATAGTGGCCCGGGCAGGAAATGATGGTAGCTTGGGCCAAGTTGGTGGCGGGGATGGGAAGAGAGGTGTAATAGGGGAAACTGACAGATGTTTGTGTTTACCTTGTCACCTTCACGCTGCCTCAAGTGCAAATTTGACAGGAGCCTAAAGGTAGCATGCCCATTGGTGCGGGTGAGAGCACATCAAAGCGGAATCACATTTATCTGAACAAACAGCACTGGCGCTGGATCCCAAGGAACATTTTCCATCCCTCCCGAATCTTCAGCATGAGCAGGCACTGAAAATGAGGCATGAGGGAAGGAAGCAGGCACCCTGGTTATTTTTAGCAAACCATAGGAAATAGCCAACATTCTAATTTGACTCCTTCTCATTAAAACCCAGAGCCTAACCTCACACAGTTCTTGTTTCTAATGTCTGCAAACTTCTCTTTTTCCAGATAATTGACAATAGGCCCCCATGGAAGTCTTCTCTGCATATCTGCAAAAATTTAGGAAACATTAGATTTGACACCATCATTATGTTTGCCAAGGCAGCAAAAATTGCAGCCAGTGAAACTGCAAATGTGATGAAGCGGAACAGCAGGGACAGCCTGGAATGACTGATCATTTCAGAGCATCTTCTAGCTAGAGTTTCTAAAGCTGGAGTTTTCCACCATGTTTGAAACAAGGAGAAGTAGGGAGTGGCTACTTTGGGGACATGCCATGGTCACATAGGCAGGGTTTCTTTTTATTTCTTTTCTACCTTTGCTCTCTGTTCTCAAGTGGTTCCTTGAACTTAGAATTATTTTTTAATATTTTCATGTAATAACAAAAAACTTTCATATTCAGTAAGTTGAAATTGTACAGAATGGTCAGAGTCTGGTTTATTACTGAGCTGATCTTCACGTTGGCCTCTCAGGCTCTCCACTTGCTGAACCTGGGGCAAGTTATTTGGCTTCTCTGGGTCTTAATTCCCTGCTCTGTACCATGATCGGGTTTTAGACAAGCTCAGCACTTCTCCAGCTTCACCCATTCTAGTGTCACCTTCACAAGGTTGGCTGTGTGGACTCTCGCTCATAAGTATTACTTTCTTTACTTTTTTTTTCCCTTTAAATCGGCTCATCTCCCCATTTTAGGAAAGTGTGTGAACTCTGATTTCTAAGCCCTCTTCTGGTGCTCACCTATTTTGTTTACTTCTGATCTTACCTACCCAGGCTTATTTCCCACGGCTTCCTAAAACCTCAGGTTTGGTCAAATCAGTGTCCCTGTTGCTCCTTGTAGCCCATATATGCATCTTGCTCCCTCCATATAGAATAAATAATTTAATAAGGAAAGAGAAACTCTGACCTAACTAAGAAAGAACAAATCGAGAAGGCACATAGGATGCATGTTTGACCAGCAGGCCAGGACAGCCCTTAGGGTGTGCAGCTGTTGCCAACAGGCAAGCGTCAGGAGCGGTAGGCACTTGTGGGCTATTTTTTTCTTAAAAAAATAAAAGAAATTTACTTTGCCTATTTACCGGGAAGATTTCTGAGCTTTCCTGGGATCTTTCAACCTCACTAACAGAGGGAAAAAAAATCTGGTTTGAAAATTTTTGGTGAATTACCAGGAATTGCTGTCAAAATTAATTAATTTACTTATTTACAGTGTCTGAAGTGTTTATTCCATGCTTGCCACAAGAGATACAAAGGCAATTGAAATATTCTTCTCTATCCTTTCAGAGCTGAAGTTTTGCAGGAGATAAAAAAAAAAAATACTCAAGTATAAAAAGGCATCACAGACCTCATAGTGGAAGTTCATTCAAGGCACATTGTGGCCTTTGAAGAAGAAGTGTCCTTTCTATTGGAGGATCAGGCAAAGACTTCAAGCTGAGTCTTGACTTATAACAAGTGTTAGTTAACTAAATGGGCAGTGTGCAAGGGAATGCCCTTCCAGGGAGATTAAACAGAGTTATACAATGATCTGGAATATTAGGAAAAATGCATGCAATTTAGTAGGTGCGGAACATTCAGTTTTCTCTATGTATGTGTGAGAGACAGAGGCACACACATACACGTGCACAGAGAGATGCACAGAGAGCCTGTAGTTGGGCTCCAGGCTGTACAAGGAGCTATTGCAGACTTAAGCAAGAGGGTGGTATGTTCAGATCTGCACAATGAAAGCTCACTCAGTTGGGTAGAGGATAATTGACTTGGAAGGGGAGCCTGAACTACAGGCAAAAAAACCAATTAAAACACTGTTGTAAGGGTGAAGGAAACCAGAATGTGTCACCCCAAAATGTGCTTCTTTGACATAAGTATTTCTGAGCCAAAGGCAATTAAGCAGCAGCAAACAGAGAAAGGGCTATCTCTACCCTCCCCCTTCTCTCCCTAAGGGTAGAATATACATTCCCCTTTACTGGTATAAAGGAAAAAGAAAATCTCAGACCCCCCTGCCCCCAACTCCTTATGCAAAAATGGAATGTTAAGCCTGGGGGCTGAGTCATGCAATATCTTCTAAAGGAGTCGCTGTTGTTAACATTATGCATCAGCCAGATCCCCGGAAAGGTAAAAGGCCTCAGACATCTGCAAAAGGACTGCTCCACAGATGATTCATAAGGAAATTCTTTGCTGGTTTCACATAAATAAGGACATGCAAATTTTAAGTTTGGGTCTGCAGGCTAAGCCTAGCTCCTAAAACTAAAGTCTGTTTGATTCCACACTAATGATGTTGATTGAAAGTTTATCTTCCCAGGTGCAGAACAGAGACAAGATAGGATCAAATGTTCTTCCACTTATCCAGCGACATCTATAGATTTGATGTACACTCCACTCTGTTTTTCTCTTCTAACTTTCACTTTATCTTATATAAAATGTAGATTTCGTGGGCCTCACAAGAGTGTTACCATTTTTCTCACCTCCCTTCCTTTTCTTTTTCCTGTATCCCTTCCTTTAAGTGCTGAAATCCCCAAATTCTCCTTTGAAAAATAATCATAAATTTGTCTTCTGTCTGTGTTTTTTTCCCTGGGATGTCTCAAACTTTGGCTTAATAAACCTCTAGTGATTGAGATCTTTGCCTCAGTTTTTTATTTTGGGTTATCACTGGAAACAACTCCAGTAAAGGAAGGTGCAAATACTCCATACTCCATAAGTTACTGCCTAGGTGTGTACCTTCCCATGGTTTCCCACATTTGGAAGCCTAAAACTGTTTCCCTTTGTCCTGTAATTTCTCTACCAATTTACTGGTTTCTTTTGTTGAAGATAAGCCTTAGTACTAAGCCATTGCTTTGAGTTACCTTTCACTGAGGATTCTTTCACATGCTGTGCACTACAAGTATTCGTAAACTTGCTTGTTTTTCTCTTGTTAATCTGTCTTTTGTTATAGAGGTCTGTCCAAACTACAAACTTATGAGGTTTGAGGAGAAATTATGTTTCCTACTGAACCAGGGTTCAGATGACAGGTGATGAGGGCAGCAACATTGGGGGGTGGGAGGAGACTTGGGAGGTGTTAAGAAGGATGTGACGAGGGATATGGGGAATGAGAGCGTGAGAGATGTTTAGGAGGATGCCAAAATTTAGAGTTTGGGTGATTAGGTAATGGTGCTATTCTCAGAGTGGGAACCCCTTGATGGGGTATGGAGCAATGATACCTGAGTTCTTTCCTAGCTCTGTTAGTATGACCTTCGACAACTTCCCATCCTTTCTGAGTCATGTCTTTTTATTCATAAGATATATTATTACCTGCTCTGGCTTGATTTCCAAGCCAGAGACTGATGAAATCACTTTGTAAATGTCCTCACTCATAAATGTAAATATTTATGTCTTCAGGGAAGAGCAAAGTGTAAAAAGCAGAGTCATTAGCACATTTAGTTTATAAATAGGCGGTGTGGCTGCTATGCATTGTGACAGAGCATCCAGTAAAGATCTCTCTGCAAAATTACCAGTGTCACTGCTTGGGCTCTGACCATAGTGGCTTAATTCCTATGGGCCTCAATTCCATGATTCAAGAACTAACACACTTCTTTATTTTTTTCCTGTATCTTATTAAACTTCTCTATTTCTACTTGCCAAGAGGGTGAACAAGTCACCCTCTTCAGCCAAAATTGGGATTCCCATTGGAACACACAAGTGTCCTATTTTTGATTGGTGAAATGAATGGGGTTCGAGATATGTAGGTAGTTGAGAAATATCTCACACATGCAGTTCAGCTTTGCTTGAGCTGGGCAGACCAGTTGTCCTATCCTAGGTTTAGGGAAATCCTAACACCTACTAATTCAGATGCAGGATTTGGAGATTAGTTGTTCAAAGGATTGAAGAAAAAAGGTGACCCTGGGGAACCAATTTACCTGTGCTAAAGGTTGATATACCTACATTATCATCCAGACCACAGAATCTACCAAGGGTATAGTTTTGCATGCTGTTGTGTTCACAGTTTGCTGTAGAACGGTCATATCACTTATTGACGAGGAGAGTTGTAGTGTCAGCAGCATGGGAAACATCAGGATGGAAGGGAAACCCCACAACTAAACAAGCAAGGGAGAGGGCTGGTGAGGAGGGCTGATGGTTGAGTGTATGTGATAGAGCTGAGGTCCACTGAAGAGGAAGAGGTAGGAAATATAGACTTTATCTGTAAAAGAGGCCAGGGTGGAGAGAAATAAGAATAAGAGAGCATTTTGAGTTAGTTGAAAAAAAAAAACTCAAAAACCTTTCTTAGAATTCCTTCTTGCAAATTGAAAAAAGTAAACTTGGAGCAACCACCCTTAGAATAAGCACTTCTGATTAGTGTTTTTTAAAAGCTAACTCACCCCCTGGGAGGAGAGAAAAGCCAACATCTTAGAGTGGTGTTTCTAGAGTAGAATATATGTACCACTGTGAAATGGTTGTTAGAGATAAATGTATGAAAATCTTTCTATTTTAATAGTTGCATATTTATTTTTATGACTATCATTATCTTTGGCTAGTCATTATCATGTTCTATTTAAGACAGTGACACAACATTTTCTTTAAAAATAAATTCATCTAAGTAAAAAAAAAAAAAAAAAAAGGTTGATTTAAAGAGAAAGTATTTATTTTAAAAAAGCAGGTGGTAGAACAACTTCAAAAACTGTGCTACTTTCATGGGAGAAGTGAGGGGAAGGGGGAAACAGCCCGTATGGTTTGTCAGAGCTGCAGGCAGTTGATTTCTCAGGCAGGTTGTCTCGGCACATGGGCTCTTCTCTCATGAAGATTATGCTCTAAAAATGCAAATACTTCCAGGGGAGGGTTAGTTCTCAACAGAGTAAGCATATTTCTTAATGATCCCTTAATACTCTGACCCTACCTGTCTGGAGGGAGAAGGGTACAGTCTCCTGGCTGTAGTGAGAAGAAACCAACTCCTGACCTGGATGGTTCACCAGCCTCTCAGTTTGGTCCACTTCTTGAGCAGGGAGAGCCCTTGGGTGGTAGGAGTATTGAGTACAAGTGACCTAAAGGCTTAGCTTTAATGTTGTACTGAGGGCTCCTTGAGGGCAGACTCACACCTTATGACATTTTTTACATGTAAATCCTGCAACTGTGGGGGTGGTGGGGTGGTGCTCAATAATCACTGATAAATGGGAGAATGAAGGGCTGTGAACCCAGACACTGCACAGTTAAACTTGCAAATGAAGGGAAAGAACTCGGGCTGGGAATTACATAGCACTGAGTTCTGCGATTTACTTGCTGAGTAATCTGGAGCCAGTTACTTAAACTCCCTGACTCTCTTTTATCTAATGGAGCTAATCAGTGATATTGTTACAGGACAAAGAGGGTCCCACTGACTATCACTGTCCAGCCAATATGTAGAGACAAGGATTAAGTCCACAGAACTTTATTATCAGAAGACCAGTGAGAGTAGCCTCTCAGTTCTGTTCTGCCTCCGTTACAATTCTAATAATTCATAATGGGAGTACCAGGAAACTAACCTAGAAAATTTCAACTTTAGCTGACAGAAAAAACATGAAAGTAGTCTTTGCTCTAACAATGCAAAATGTTTAAACAACATAAAGGTATTTGTCACTTTAACAAAATATCTAAGCGAATCATCAAAGAAAACATTACATTATCAAAGTAACCTTTACCAATATCACAACACCTGTTGTCTGTGCGTGACTACATCCTCAGAGACTCCTGAGACAAATATCCTCACAATCGTGGTGAAATCTTCACTAGTTAATCATGGGGGGAAGGGTATATGGAAAAAATGTGACCTAAGCAGACTAGGTCAGCTCTACTGCTTCAGCTTAACTTTTGAGATTCCATCTTGCAGGACGCTTTTCTGGACTCAGTGTGCTGGTAAATGTTCCTAGCATAAAGAAATGACAAATGTGTAAGGTGATGGATGTCCCAATTACAGTGATTTGATTTTTACAAATTATGACTGTGTTTAATGATGAAGTACCCCCCCAAAATGTGTATATCTATTGTGTATCAAGAAGAACAATTTTAGAAAACAACAAAAAGACCAAAAGAAAAAAACTAATTGTTTAACAAAATGATATGGTACCGATGTATTTATACACATACACACACACAATTCTAAATAGGCAGCTATTATTTTCATGGTTAAAAATGTTTTACTTCTATTTGTTTTTCTGCTTGAGCATATTTTTATGCTCACAAAGAACAACGCCACCACTCCTTTAAGACTAGATATCTGGGCCGGGTAAGGTGGCTCATGCCTGTAATCCTAGCACTTTGTGAGGCTGAGGTGGATGGATTGTTTGAGCTCACGAGTTGGAGACCAGCCTGAGCAAGAGCAAGACCCCGTCTCTACTAAAAATAGAAAAACTGAAATAGGAGGATTGCTTGAGCCCAAGAGTTAAAGGTTGCTATGAGCTATGATGCCACTCAGGGTGACAGCTTGAGACAATGTCTCCCCCCCAAAAAAGAGTTGATCTCTGTAAATTTTCATATTATTACAAAGCTCCTTAAGAAGTGAAAACAATTAAGTAGAAAGAGACTCCTATCCGCAGCAGATTTCAACATTCGACTTGGAAGAGAAAGTTAGAGAAAGAAAGAAACTTGTTTGTCATAAACTCTTGCCTCACTTGATGGAAGCCCTGCCCCCACCATTATCCCTTGGAGCTCTGTCACCTGTATCCATCTGCAGTGGACTAATTCCTGGGCATCGTTTCTGCTGCTTTTAGTTGGGGCAAGGGCAGGGGGAGATGCCTGTAGGTTCCCTGGGTGAATTTGAGTCTACAGTAGCTGCTTTGGCTATTTTTGTGTGATTGGTCAGCATCCTGGTCCTCCATTCCCCTACTCCAACAGGGCCAGTGTCCAGCCCGCCCTCTACAGCCTATGTCAAGGGGATTTTCATCCCACCCTCAGCATCAGGGTGGGATTATTTACACCAAGCAGCGCGTTCTTCAGTCATTGGCTCAGGGATAGGCAAGTGCTATTGTAGCTGGAATTTCTCTCTCTGCTCAATCCTTGGTCTCTAAGTTCAAGAATGAAATTGTGGACCCCATGAGTAAATGAAAGGACAGAGTTTATTGGCAGAAAGATTGATAAGGGAAAAAGGGAGAACAGAGCCTGTGGCAGCAGAGGGGGGAACCCAAGAGGGAAATGCATGTGGGCTTTCTGTCTAGGGCAGTGGTTCTCAACCTCCTAATGCCTCCTAATGCTGCGACCCTTTAATACAGTTGTGGTGACCCCCAACCATAAAATTATTTTCATTGCTATTTCATAACTGTAATTTTGCTACTGTTATGAACCGTAATGTAAATATCTAATATGCAGGACATATTTCATTGTTAAAAAGGGGTTGTGACCCATAAGTTGAGACCTTCTGGTCTAGGGGGTTATACACTATATTCCTATGGGGGGGGCGGAGTTGAAGAGATGGAATCTATGTCTGGAACATGTCACAGTTGGCCGGGGGCCTGCCAGTAGAAAATAATTCTCATCCTGGCATAGTGCAGAGGAGATTGGTCCTTGCCCTGGGCGAGGCAGTAGGGTGTGTGTTCCCTGCTTCAGGAGGAGCAGCCCAGAGAAGATATTGATCAGGCTTTTTTCATGACCTTACTTGTGACCAGAGAATGTGGTCTGGAAAGGGCCTGTGTAGGCCTAGAAAAATGGGGGTCTCTGTCCAGCCCTGCGCAGGGGAGCCCTGTATTACCATGGACTGATTTGCATTGTATCTCCTGCCCCCTGTTAAATTCTCTCTCTCTCTCTCTTTTTTTTTTTTTTAATTCTTATATTGAAGCTTCAACCCCCCAAGACCTCAGAATGTGACTGTATTTGAAGACAGGGCTTTAAAAGAGGTCAGTTAAAATGAGGTTGTCAGGGTGGACTCTAATCCCATCTGACTGTTTTTTTTTCTTTTTAAGAGGAAATTTGGACACAGCAGGGATGTGTGTGCACAGAGTATGGACCAGGCAGGGACATAGCGAGAAGACGGCCATCCGCAAGGAAAAGCAAACCTGTGACACTTTGATCTTGGACTTCCAGCCTCCAGACGGTAAGAAATAAATGGAAGGTTGTGTTGTATTACGGCAGCCCTAGAAGACTGGGAGATAAAGCACATGTCCGCAGCCGTCTAACCTGGGAGCATCTCAGGATTCTTTTGCTTAGATGCAGACTTTGTGGTTTGTGGATGTGAAGTGGGGTGTTGCTTATGCCATAGAAAGCAGAGCGGAGAGATTGAAAACAAAACAAAAGAGCAAAAGGAAAGAAGCTGAATCAAACCAGGCCTGAGGCCTGGCCTGGTTCTGGACCTGGGCCTTCCAGTTACTTAGGCCAAAAAAAAAAAAAAAAAAAAAAAAAAAAAAGATCTGTTTCTATTCATTGGGTTTCCATTAGTAGCAACCTAAAGACCCCAACTGATGGGATGGCTTATGTGTTTACTGGATAAGGAAGAAGCTGCCCTAAAGAAATATATTAAATAGGCCTATGTATTTTGTAAGTCTAGGTTCTTCAAGGCAAATACGTTGTTGCCCAACAAGGGGAGGGAAATGAATTCTTTGTGTTTTGAGAATTGAAAAGAAAATTAACCTGATTTCAAGTGTGGATTTGCAGTGTAGAGCTGCAGGCCTGGGAGACAATAATGCTTTAGGAATTTTCCAGAGGCTGAGCCTGAGCTCACTTGGAGACGGCAGTGTTGGGGAGTGGGATCTCAGAGGGGACCAGCCCAGGGGATGCATGAGAAAGCAGGCAAGTAGGGCAACTGAGACTGTGGTAAGTGGCCCATGGAGGTGCCTTTTGGCTCAGTGAGGAGGCCCATCTGTGTCTGGGCCGTCACTGTAGGGGAAAGGGTAGAGGACCGGCAGGGTTTGTTGAAATGCAGATTCCCAGGACACACAGCAAAGTTGTTGAATCAGAGCCCCTGTGTGCATAGCCTGCAGATAAGCACATCAGGAAGCTCCCAGCTAATTCTTAGGTGAGTCCCACTGAAGAACCCAGGCCTTAGAGTGTGCAGAGCATGGAACTAAGGAGATGTAATTCCCTAGCTGCGCAGAAGAATGGCTGACAACAGGTGGCAAGAAGGCCAGGGTCAGGGTTCTATCAATCCAGAAACAGAATGCCGTAGGTCATCGCTTTGGGCCGACACTCATGAGGCTGTCTGCTTTAAGATCCTCAGTCAGGATAAGTCTTAAAATAGTTTAGAGTTAATTACCAAAGCTTCCGGTGTTCGGACCCCCTTTAGCGTTACCACTGACCTTAGATGCTTCTCCTAACTCATTGCCTTGTCCTGCCAGCTTTAAGGGTGTGAAGATGTGGGGTGATGGTACCTGAGCCCTGTTTGTATCACAGCTTCCCAGGTCTGTATGGGGTTATGTGGTCCATAAGACAGAACTCATCACAGAGGCTGCCTGGTTGATGTCACACACCCTCTTCTCCTGTGGCTGCTCTTAAAAGTATACATATAGCATCTGGGCAGGGAAAATATTTTTACCACCACTGTTTACAAACAAGGCCTGCAATGCTAACTGACCAGGCTTCTCCCAGGTTAAGCGACAGGGCCTTGGGGGATATGGGAAGCACCTGTTTTCTCCCTGTGACCTTGGGGACCTGCCAGGTGGCAGAAGTCACAGCCTGTGCTGCAGACCCTCATGTGGAGCACTTCCCCTTCTCCTGTCATTATTTTGGTCCTGGATGTTCTTCAGTTGAAAAAGCAACACAAATCAAGCAAAAACTTGGAAAAGCACCATCAGGAAGAACACGGGGCCAGAGCTGGGAGGACTGAGATCTCTGCCAGTGGTCATCTTAAGGCAGTGTGACCTTGGTCACTTCATGATTCTCTCTGGGCCGATTTCCCTATCTGTAAAATAAGTAGCAGAGGCTCACTGCAAACATTATCAGCCAGGACTTCTAAGTTAGTATTAGCATTTTTTTTTTTTTTTTGTCAACACAAGCTTCTCTAACAAAAGGCCGACTGGGAGAAACTCTTTAATTGTACGTTTCTATATGGTGGTTCTTAGGTTTTTCATCTTAGTTGGAAAACCCTTCTCATAGTTACCGTCAAAGTGAGATGAAAGGCCACGCTCAGCATTCACACCGGGCTTGTTTCCACTCGCTATATCGAACCAGTTGCTAAACCCTGGTTCTCTGACAGCATGAGCCAATAGATTCCTTCTCTTAATTTTGCCTAGGTTTAGAGATTCCCTCCAAGAGAACGAAAATGCGTCATTTATTGGGATTGGAATTTTACTGCTGAAAATGTTTAGTTCATTAATTGGGAGGAAAGAGATGCAAGCAGGGGTGGTAGTTTACCACAAAATAATTTTGTGTCCCCTTTGAGTTGATATGGTAGTTTGAGAAAACAACAACAAAATTCTCCTATTTAAAAATACTTCCTTGATATAAATATTTATATGTGTATATTTTCTTAAACCTCAATCTTTTTCCATTACATGAAATAGTTTTCATTCCTGGTATGCAATCCTGTTAAACAATCTATCCTCCTCAAACTTAACCCCCTCATAATTTCCTTGGGGATTAGTTCATAATCTTTATTTAGTCCATTGTTCTATTTGTTAGAGACAATACGATTTTACTGCATTCTAAGATGCACATTTAGAAGAAAATCAAAAATGTATGGTAAGCAGGGAGCTAAGGTACAATGATAAAAGTTTGTGGGAAACACATCTGATGGTACAAATTCTTTTCCCCTTTGTGGTTAGAGGATAATTTTTCTTTTTTCCCAAGAAAGTGGTGCTCCTAAGAAAACTGTATATGATCTGCCCCAGAGCTGGGCAGTTAGAAAAGACAGAAGGGGCTACTTCCATTGTGTCATGTGGCTGCAGGGAATTGGGAACATCAGACAAGGGGTGGATTGTATCATCCACAACTCCCAACTCCCCTGAAGCTTCTTGTGCAGACTCAGTCTCTGAAGTTCAGGAAGGACAGGGTTGGTTCTTCCTTTGGCTTGTCCATAAGCTTCTTAGAGTAAGCACATGTAGAGGCCAGGGTAGGTCCCCACCCTTACTCTTTATAGCAGGAGTTCTCAAACTCTAGGGTGTTTCAGAATGGCCATGTACAGTGTCTCACTCCTGTGATCCTGGCACTCTGGGAGGCTGAAGTGGGTGGATCACTGGAGCTCAGGAGTTCAAGACCAGTCTGATCAAGAGTGAGACCATCTCTACTAAAAATAGAAACATTAGCCAGGAATGGTGGTGGGCACCTGTAGTCCCAGCTACTTGGGAAGCTGAGGCAGGAGGATCACTTGAATCCAGGAGTTAGAGGTTGCTGTGAGCTAGGCTAAGGCCATAGCACTCCAGTCCTGGTGACAGAGTGACACTCTGTTTAAAAAAAAAAAAAATCAGGTGGTGCCTGTGGCTCAGTGGGTAGGGCATTAGCCCCATATACCAAGGGTGGTGGGTTCGAACCCGACCCTTACCAAACTGCAACAACAACAACAACAACAACAACAAAAATCCACACACCCCGCACCTGCAGCTCACACATGTAAAAACCAGAATGTTTTGATCACTATGGAGTTGTAATATACCCTAAAGTCTGATAGGGTGATGCCCCTGGCTTTGTTTCTATTACTTAGAATTACCTTGGCTATATGGGTTTTTTTCTGGTTCCATATTAAATAAAAAACTATTTTTTTCCAAATCTTCAAAGTATGATGAGGGTATTTTAATGGGATTGCTTCCAATCTGTAGATTGCTTTGGGAAGTATGGACATGTTACAATGTTGATTCTTCCCAGCCACGAGCATGGTATGCTCTTCCATTTGTTAATATCCTCTGCTATTTCTTTTCTCAGAGTTTCATAATTCTCCTGTAGAGGTTCTTTACCTTTTTGTCAGGTATCTTGCTAGGTATTTAATTTTCTTTAAAGCTACTGTGAAGGGAATTATGTTCTAATTTATTAGCTTCTCAACCTGGCTGTTGTTGTCATATACAAAGGCTACTGATTTGTTGACAGTGATTTTGTACCCTGAGACGTTACTGTACTTGTTGTTTACATCCAGGAGTCTTGTGATTGAGTCTTTAGGGTTCTCTAAATATAAGATCATATCATCAGCAAAGAGTGAGAGTTTGACCTCCTCTGCCCCCATTTGGATGCTCTTTATTTTCTTCTCTTGCCTGATTGCAATGGCTAGAACTTCCAGCACTATGTTGAATAGTAGTGGGATTAGTGAACATCCTTGTCTGGTTCCAGTTCTAAGTGGGAAAGCTTTCAGTTTTACTCCATTTAGTATGATATTAGCTATGAGTTTGTTGTAGATGGCTTCAATCATTTTAAGAAATACGCTACCTCTGCCTATTTTCTTAAGTGTTCTTGTTAGAAAAGGATGCCAAATTTTATCAAATGCTTTTTTTCTGCATCAATTGAGAGGTTCATAAGTTCTTTGTTATTGCTTCCATTGATACAGTGAATTACATTTATAGATTTTCATATGGAAAACCAGCCTTGCATCACTGTGACGAAACCTATGTGATCATGATGTATGGTTTTTTTTTTTTTTGTTTGTTTGTTTGTTTTTCTTTTTGGCTGGGGCTGGTTTTGAACCTGCCACCTCTGGCATATGGGACTGGCGCCCTACCCCTTTGAGCCACAGATGCTGCCCGTGATGTATGGTTTTTTAATATGCAGCTTTCCTTCCATCTTGACTCTCCTTGCAGTGTTGACACTACAACCACCATTTATAAGAGGTATGATTATAACACAACAGCAACCAAAATTACATCCTTAGCAATCTGTTGGCTAAGATTTTTATTAAGTATTTTTACATCTATATTCATTAGTGAAATTGGTCTGTAGTTTTCCTTTTTAGTTTGGTCTTTTCCTGGTTTTGGTATTAGGGTGATGTTTGCTTCCCAGAATGTGTTGCGGAAGAGTCTTTCCTTCTCAATTTTTTGGCATTATTTCTGCAGTATGAGTATAAGAAACAAAACAAAACCCAGAATGACTTTCATTACCCACAAAGCTCATCATCATAGCATGTATTTTTAGCTCCCATTGCCAGAGTATCTGATTTGGTAGAACTCTTCTGGAGATGAGAAACTGTATTCTACCCTGCATGTCATCAAGATATGTGTGCACCTGTGTTAAGTTTAATGGACAGACAAGTAGGCAGTTAATATTCAAAATGCCCTAACCAGCAATGCCTATTCCAGGAACAGTCTGGGAGTCCAGAAAAACTCCTATCTAAAGCCCACACACATGTGTGTGTGTGTTTGTGTGTGTGTGTGTGTGCTGGGGTAGGAGGAAGTTACTGTAAATACATGCAGCTTCAACTGTATGTCTGATCAGTGTCAGAGCACCTGTTGTAATAATTATCATAATGCACATTAGAAATGTTTTTTAATTGATGTTATGTGTAGGGATCAAAATACATAAGTAGGTGAGAATATTATATAAGCATCCTACCTGTGCATGAATGGGGTCACCCTACCCTAGATTTAGGCAAATCCTAACACCTGTCAGTTCAGACATAGGTCTTTGAGATTAGGACTAGGGAAAAGGTGAGCCCAAGGAACCAATTAACCCATGCTAAGAATTGACACACCAGAATAATTCTCATCCAGACTAAAGAATCTACTAAGGATATATTATAATTTTGGTTGCTGTTGTGTTATAATCATACCTCTTATAAATGAGAGTTGTAGTGTCAACAGTGCAAGGAGAGTCAAGATGGAAGGAAAATCCCAAAACTGAAAAAATGAGGGAGGGAGCTGGTGAGAAGGGCTCATGGTTGAGTGTATATGATGGAGCCAATGTCAACAGAAGAAGAAGAAGTAGGAAATAAAGACTTTATCTAAAAAAGAGGTTAGAATGGAGAGAAATAGGAACAAGAAAGCATTTTGAGTTCATAGAAAAGAACTAAAAAACCTTTCTTTTAATTCTTTCTTGCACACACAAAAGACAATGAACTTGGGGCAATCACCCTTAGAATAGAATAAGAATTTCTGCTTAGGGTATTTTAAATGCTAACCACCTGCTCATGTATATATTAAACCTAATAGAAACACTTATATCTTACTGGAATTTAGGTTAAAATGCATCAGTTTCTGGGCAATGATTTTTTGGATATGTCCCTAAAAGCACACATGACAGAGGGAAATGTAGACAAATGGGATTGTTTTAAGCTTCTGCCCAGCAAAGAAAACAGCAACATGGTAAGGAGAAAGCCTAAGGAATGAAAAGAAAATATTTGCAAATCAGGTGTCTAGGAAGGGGTTAATATCCAAAATATATGAGGAACCCAATTCAATGGCAAGAAAACAAATAATGTGATTGAAAAATGAGCAAAGAATCTGAATAGACACTTCTGAAAAGATGTAAAAATAGCCTACAAATATATGTGATATATGCTTATTGTCACAAATCAGAGAAATGGAAATCAAAACCATAATGAGATATCACCTCACACCAGTTAGAATCGTTATCACCAAGAAGATGTAACAGTGTTGGCAAGGAGGTAGAGAGGAGAGAACTCTTGCATGCTGTTGGTGGGAATGCAAAGTAGTAGAGCCATTATGGAAAACCATATGGAGGCTCCTTAAAACATTAAAAATAGATCTACCATGGGACCCAGAAATCCTATTACTGGGTTTATAGACAAAGGAAATGAAGTCTGTATTTTGAAGATATATCTGTACTCCCATGTACATTGCAGTATTATTTACAATTGTCAAGATATGGAACCAACCTAAGTGTCCATCAATGGACAAATAGATAAAGCATTATGGCATATATATACAATATGGCAAATATTGTATTCCATATATACAATGGAATATTATTCAGCCTTAAAAAAGGAGATCCTTTTGTAGCACAATGTGGATGAAGCTGGTGGAAATTATGATGAGTGAAATAAGCCCGACACAAAAATATGATGAGTGAAATAAGCCCGACACAGAAATAAAAATAAGAATTACATGTGGGATCTAAAAATGTCAGACTCAGAGAAGGAGAGAACAGAATGGTGGTTGCCAGGGGATAGGGAGTGAGAGAAATGGGCAGGTATTGGCCAAAAGTACAAAGGTTAAGTTATGAAGACATAAAATAAGTTTTAAAAAGCATCAGTTCCAGATGTCCTAGCTGAATTCCTCGTAAGAGGGACTAGAGCAATGGTTTTCAGTGGGAGGGAAGGCCCACAGGCTTGTGTCAGGATGAATGTATGCAATCTAACTCATGTTACATACTTGGGGGATTCTTCAAAGCTATTGCACCCTGTTTTGCTCTCTGTAGACACTTGTTACTGCCACAGGATATTCTCTAAATTCTGTGGTTTTAAATCCCACCTATTTCATATTCCTATTCCTGATCTCTCTGTCAATATGAATGTACAGCCTCCCAGTAGACATGTCAGACCTAGCAAGGCCCCAGGACAGGTGAGGCTCTCCAGCAAACCTGCTCCATCTCATTGTCCCTCACTTTGCTCATGGGACCATCATTTTCTCTAGTTTTTAAGGTTGATATCATTCTTAACTCCTTTCCTTCTCTTGCAATCCTTATCCAATCCATCGACAAGTTTGTCAGCTAAATTTTATTCTGAATGTGACCATTTCTCATCACTCTCTTCCCTGCCACTGAAATCCAAGACAAAACACTGTCCTGTCACTCTCCTCTCACTTGTTGTCTATCCTAAAAGCAGCAGCTAGAATTGGAATAAGACATATGATTGCGTTAGCTTCCTGTCTGACGCCCTCCCCCAACAGCTTTCCCTTACGCTTCCAACAATGTCCAGAGTCTTCATCACGGCCAGTGGGGCCTCACATGATTCCTGATGTTAACATCTAACCAAAACCACAGCTCTGACCAAGAAGCTAACACAGGTGCAGTACTGTTAACTAAACTACAGACTTCATTTAGATTTACCAGTTTTTCCGCTAATGTCCTTTTTATGTCCTGGATCCAATGCAGGATCCCACATTGCATTAGTTATCATGTCTCCTGGCATCTAGTCTGGGTTAGTTTCTCAGCGGTTTTTTTTTTTTTTTTTCATCACCACCTTGACAGTTCTAAAGCTTTGGCTAGTTATTCTGAAGACTGTACCAAGCTCATTTTGCTTGCTTGCCCCAAAGGCCAATGTGATGGGAAGCCAACAAAATGGAACTTAGTAGCTCTTCAAAATTCCATTTCAGAAAGCCCACTGAGAATCTTGCTAGAGCTCACCTGCTGGATTCCTATGTGAATAAGTTTCTGATCTCACAATCAGGAGACTGTGGGTACTAAAGAGATCAGGAGAGTAAGGACTGAGAACTCAGAAGCCTTTTTCCAAAATCCACCAGCAGATATCCCATCAAGTCTTATAGGTCATAATTCCACACCAGGGCCCCAGAAATGGAACTGCTATGATGAGCTTAGTCTAATGAAGATCCATTCTGGTTGAGGTGGGATTAGGACTTCTTCTCTGAGTCACAGCTTCCACAAAGAAGAGAAACCAGCAAAGAAGAGGTGAGTAGAGGGGCATCAGGGATGCAGATGGGATAGGACATTTGGTAGATAATAAGCAGTAGCTGTTACAGAGTGTATGTATTCTGTACATAGGTGAAGTTCAGACAGGGCCTGGCCTCCTGGGCGTAGAGCACATCAGAAGTGCTTATCGAAAGATGCCGAGTACGGATAAAAGATACTGTGATAGAGCCAGTGTGGTGGCTCCCAGCTACTCGGGAGGCTGAGGTGGGAAAGTCCTTGAGCCCAGGAATGTGAGTCCAGCCTGAGCAACATAGTAAGGCCTTGTCTCTATTTGTTCTTATATTGTGATATATTCATACATGAAACAGTACTTGTCAATAAAAATGAATGTACCACTGATACGTGCAACATGATGGAAGAATCTAAAAGACATTCTGTCAAGTAAAAGAACCCTGACACCAAAGACCATGTTCTGTATGATCCTATTCACATGACATTCTAGAAAAGGCAAAACCATTGGGACAGAAAACAAATCAGTAGTTGTAAGGCCTGGAAGTAGAGGGAGGTGACTGCATCGAAAGGGGAATGAGGGAACATTTTGGGGGCCATGAAAATGGTCTACAGATTAAAGAGAGAACTACTCTTGGGTCTTGGGTGATGGTGTGAGAAGGGACAAAGGACATTTCAGGAAACCTTCATTTTCTACATGGGATTTTGTGAAACGGAGTAATCTTCCCAGGCTTTGGCTTGGACAAATGGTGTGATTTTCTATTTTTTTAATTAAAATTGTTTGTGTTTATGTTTCAAGTGTACAAGATGATATGCATAGTAAAGTGATAACTACATTCAAAATCAGTACTCCATACACAGTTACCTCTGTGTGTGTGGGATTAAAGCACCTAAAATCTACTCTCTTAACAAATTTCTGGTGTATAATGCAACCTTGGAGTTGTAGATTTATACATCCTTACATAATTACGACTTTGTACCCTCTGACCTCTGTCTCCCCCTGATAACCACCGTTATTATTTTTGTTTCTATATATTTGACATTTTTTAGATTCCACATATAAGTGAAATCATGTAGTATTTTTCTTTCTGTGTCTAGTTTATTTTACTTAGCATATAATGTCCTCCAGTTTCATCCATATTGTCACAAATGATAAAATCCCCTTCTTTTTCATAGCTGAATAATATTCCATTGTATATATGTGCGTATGTGTGTGTATGTGTCTGTATATCTTGTAATATTTTCTTTATCCATTCATCCATTGATGGACACTTAAGCTGTTTCCATATCTTGACAATTGTGAATAATGCTGCAATGAACATAGGATACAGTGAACAACGGATTTTATTTTCTTTGGGTATAAACCAGGAGAGAGATTGCTGGATCACATGATAGTTCTGTTTTTAATTTTGGGGAAAACTTTATGTTGTTATGCATAATGGCTGTACCAATTTACATTCCTGTCAACAGTATATAAGTGCTTCCTTTCTGCCACATTTTCTTTTTTTATGTAGGAGTACTGAATCAAGCATTTTATTCAAGTTTTTAGGATGAGGAAAACAAATGATATAAAATAAGTCATCTCAAGACATTTTTAATGTATTACAAAATGCTCACACAGCAAATACAAAAAGCTTCCACACATTCTTCTTTCATTAACTTCTGCTGCAATAAACACAACATTAACAAACATACAAATTTCTTCTGTATCTAACTAAGGAGTTGAATTACTGAATTACTAATTCTTATGATATTACTCACACATATTTTTATTCATACATTTTTAATGAGATTATTGCCAATATATACATTATTTTATTTTTGCATTAAGTCAATGTCTGTCATGCGGCCACCAAAAACCTTACAGTATGATCATGGCCATTTCATCATGGCTGATTTTCATCTTTCTGTTTTCATGGTTGGTTAGCTTTGTTTTAGTTGAATCATAATATTGGAAAGCAGAAATTGAAAGCCAGTTTTCCACCTTGGTTACGAATGACACAGAGCTGTGGCTCCTTTTGGGGACGTCTATCAGGCAATATTGTACGTGAAAGGAGGAAACGTGGCCTTGAGGGCTGAAAATAATGATAATAATAAAATGTGTTGCAGTGGTGTGCCTACAATTAAATGGCTTGGGAGGAGAAAATTAATTTGATTTGGATGGTAAAAAAGTTTCTTCCTGAATAAATAGTATGTTTCTATACAAAGAAAAACAAACAAACAACCCCCTCCCCCCAAAAAAACCTCACAGTAAGTTACACAGGTTTGTAGTCAAATTTAGACTCTAGCTTCTTAGAATCAGCCAGTTTCCTGACTGCTTTCATGAAGTCTTCCTGTACTACAAAATCATGATCAGCACGAATTGCAAACATACCTGCTTCAGTACAGACATTTCTCAGGTCTGTAGCTTTTCTCAGGTCTGAAAGCTTCACAATTGCTTCATAATCTATTTCTCCATGCTTTGTAATGGGACCTGCATGGATTTTCAATATGTCTAATCTTGTTCATTTGGCAAATCAATATGTATTTTTCTATCTAATCTTCCTGGATGTAGTAAAGCAGGATGCAGCGTATCTGGTCTGTTTGCAGCCATGATCATTTTAACTCTATGCAGAGTATCAAATCCATCCATTTGATTCAGTAACTCCATTAAAGTTCTCTGGATTTCTGTCAGCTGAAGTACCCTCAGAAAACCGAGGACCGCCAATAGCATCTATTTCATCCATAAAAATGATGCATGGCTGATAGTCTCTGGCATAATTAAACATTTTTCTGATCAAACGAGCACTTTCACCAATGTACTTATCTACAATAGAACTAGATACAACCTTTAAGAAATTACAGTCCAACTGGCTAGCAACAGCACGTGCCAAGAGTGTTTTCCCTGTGCCTGGTGGTCCATAAAACAAACAGCCTTTCAGAGGTATTATTCCTACACCCTGAAATAATTCTGGTTTTGTAATTCTATCACCTCTCTTAATTCTCAGTCCTGTTCTGATAATCCTCCAATCTCAGAATAAGAAACATTCCCTGGGTCTTCGTGAGACATGTTGTAAACTAGTGGATCAGCCTCTGTTGGCAAATTCTCATGATAGTGAGCGTAGTCATATCCAAAGCAACTCCTGTTCCTGGCTTCAGCTTACTTTTGTCAAGCTGTCTACAACAACTCACAACATATCCTGGTCCATTTGTATTTTTCTTCAGTTAATTGTCCAAGCACTTCACCCACTATCTGTCCAACACTTTGTACGGCCTTCAGATCATTTTCAGGCTTTTCATACTGTTTGGGAAGTTCTTTTAATTGTTCTCCTAACTCCTTAAGACGGCTGGCCGTCAATCTCCTTGTGCTCCAGCAGCTTCTTGCGGTAGTCCTGAGCGCCTTATCTCTAGGTGATGGGAAGCCTTCTGCCACATTCTTGCTAACACTTTTTATTTTTTGTCTTTTTGATGATAGCCATTCTAATAGGCATGAGGTGATTATCTCATTGTGGTTTTGATTTGCATTTCTCTGATGATTAGTGATGTTGAGCATTTTTTTCATACAACAGTTGACCATTTTGATGTTGTCTTTGGAAAAATGTCTGTTCAGGTCCTTTGCTTGTTTTCTAATCACATTATTTTTTTCTTGCTATTGAGTTGTTTGAGTTCTTCATATATTTTGGATATTAACCTCTTATCAGATATAAGGTTTCCAAATATTTTCCTCCTTTCCATAGGTTGTGCTCTGTTGATTGTTTTCTTTCCTGGGCAGAAGCTTTGTAGTTTGATGTAGTCCTACTTGTTTATTTTTGCTTTGTTGCCTAAGCTTTTCGTGTGATATCCAAAAAAACAAAATTGTTGCCTAGCCAAGGTCAAGGTCAAGGAGATTTTCCCTTTTGTTTTCTTCTAGGAATTTTACACTTTGAGGTTATATGTTTTGGTTGTTAATCTGTTTTGATTTGGTTTTTGTTTGTAGTGTAAGATAAGGGTCTAATTTCATTCTGTTGCATGTAGCTATCCAGTTTTGCCAGTACTATTTATTTAAGAGATTTACTTTCTCCATTGTATTTTTTTGGTACCCTTGTCAAAAATTAGTTGATTGTATATTATTAAGTTTATTTCTAGGCTTTCTATTCTGTTCCATTGGTCTATGTGTCTGTTTTTAGTTTTTATGCCAGTACCATACTGTTTTGACTTCTGTATCTTACAAAATCTACACACAAAAATCAGTTGCATTTCTTTACACCAATGACAACCTTCCAAAATATAAATTAATAAAACAATTTCATTTATGATAGCATCAAGAAGAATAAAACTCTTAGAAATAAATTTAACCAGCTTGGTGCCTGTAGCTCAGTGAGTAGGGCGCCAGCCACATACATCGAAGGTGGCAGGTTCGAGCCTGGCCTGGGCCTGCTAAAACAACAATGACAAATGCAACCAAAAAATAGCCAGGCATTGTAGTGGGCACCTGTATTCCCAGCTACTCGGGAGGCTGAGGCAAGAGAATTGCTTAAGCCCAAGAGTTTGAGGTTGCTGAGAGCTGTGATGCCACAGCACTCTACCAAAGGTAGAAAGAAATTTAACCATGGGAGTGAGAGCTCTATACACTGAAAATCATAAAACATCAATAAAATGATTTGAAGGCACAAATAAATGGAAACATATTTCATGTTTATGAATTGGAAGATTAATATTGTTAAAATGTCCATACTACCCAAAGTGATATACATATTCAATGTAGTCACTATAAAAAATTCCAGTACTATTTTTCACAGAAATAGAAAAAATTCTAAAATTCATATGGAAACACAAAAGACCTGGAATAGGCAAAGCAATTTTATGAAACAAAACTAAGACATTTCATTCTATGTTCTTTAAATTATCAATGAAGTGTTTAAAAACACAGGACTTAGAAGAGGGCTGAGAATATTTTATTTTTTTAATCAGCTCTGTGATCTGAGCTCTGGTTCTTAATTACCCACTAAAGAACTTAAATTAATTAAAACATAATTCTCCTTAAGAAGAATATTTTCTCATGTTTTACAGGGTGTTATGCATTCAATTTTAGTGTGCTTAGTTTTCTGGGTTACCTGTGGTCTTATGTGACTGGGACTTTTGACAGGGTTTATAATTGACATATTTTGACTCAATAAAGGATTCTGCTTGTTGAAGTACATTCCCGGCCTATTTTACATGGTCCTAACCAAACATACCTGTCACTGATTATAATTGACCATGGGAATCCCAGCATCTAGTAGGAGGGAGATAGAGGTGGGGCGAAGTACAGATAATTTTGGTTAAGGGGTCCACCCTTGGGGTCATTTCATACATACATCTTCCTATTCTGTGACAATTCTGAGTATAAGATTCTGGAAGGCAGTGCATGAGAGAGTGTCTAGGAGTTGTCTCAGTGAAGAAGCTTGTTCCAAACAATTGGGTGTGAACGGTATCCCATAGTTATTTGGGGCCTGGCATAGGTTTTTAACAGCTCGTTATTGTTGATGAAAATTTTCTCCCATGTGTATTTGTTGTAGACATATTAACACGTATCTCTGCCTCTTGATTATGAGCACTGGGACGTTGTAAATATGCATTTCAATCTGACATAACATTATTTCTGAGTCTCAAACCTAACCATTCTCATAACATGATATGAACAAGTTCATTCCTGGACACATGGTTTTTAAAACCAAGTGCTAATTCTGGAAAGAGAAAAAAAAATCCACTTCACTGTAATCAGCTTGCTTGCCATAGGCTCCTGAGAAGGAGATTACGCGATTTGTGGAAACGGAAATGCTGGGCATTCTGTGAAAGAAGCATCTTAGGCTGTGGTTCACAGATCCTAATCCAAAAGTAGATTCCATCACTAGAAATTCCAACTTAGCAGGTCTCAGTTGGGGTTCAAGAATCTTTATTGCCAACTTTTAATATGTATCCTGGGTGGTACTGATGCTGTGCCTTTGAGACACTTTCTAAAGTATTTAATCAGGATATTTATTTTCTTTGAGTATTTCACACGAGTGACCCCAAGAGTGACCTTTTCTCCTTTTATTGCTAAAAAAGCAAACAAAGAGTCTTTAGCTCGAAAAAGACTAGACATAATAGCTGAGGAAAAGAAAACGTGGGGTCTTTGAGGAAAAGTAGCATCAGCTGTCAATTGTCACAAATGCACAGTCCTAGATAATGAGCCTCATGTCCAATACTCATTATCCTCTCCGAATCCACTCCCGTAAATCCACACACCAAATGCACTGGCACAGTATTTCTGCATTGGCCTGTCAATGCAGTTATTGAATCTAAATTGCCAAATCATTTTTATTCTTCTATTCAATTTGTCACCTGGTTTGAGAGCCACATCATAATCAATTCTATTACACACTTCCTTGCAACTCTTCACTTGATAATAAAGTAATCAAAAGATTCAGGATTTTACTTATAAATGTATTTCATTTTATAGTTTGAATGAGTTTCAGGAAAGATCCTTATATGCAGTGTGCCCCCAATAAAGAATTGCTGAGCAAATTAATGAAAGGTTGGGCTGAATCACATTATCACACATATTCACAAAGTAGTAGATCAAATCATATTTTCAATACAGCTAACACTGAGTTGATTCTTAATGAAAATCCATGAAACTTGAAAAGCAAAGACAATTTTTTTTATTTGGTAAGGAGAGCAATTATACTTTAATGTACAATTAAGGTTTTAATCTTTTATTTTGAGACTATTTTAAATTACAAAAAAGTTCTAAAAATGGCTTGAAGAGCTCCCTTTGACCCTTCATTCTCATATGTGATTCTGTTTTACAGCTTCATACTTCAATGTATATTTCTTAAAAAACAGGAACACTCTTCTGTATAAGTAAAATATAATCTCAACACCAGGAAAATAACACTGATTCAATGTAATCCATCTGATCCATAGAATCCACTGATTATGCCATTAATGTCATTTTTAGGTCTTTGATCTCACCCAAGATCACCTGCTAGATGTTAGTTGTCTCATCTCTTTAGTCTTCTTCAATCTGGAACAATCTTTACTTTCACAATCTTGACATTTTTAAAGAGGACTTTTTTAGACTTTTTAAAGAGTCCAGGTACTTTATTTTCCCTCAACTTGCATTTTATCTGGTGTTTCACCATAACTTACATATTTATTCATAAAAAGTGATGGTGCTTTCTCAGCATATTATGTCAGGAGGGAGCACAAGGTTGATTTGTTTCACCACTGGTTTTTATTTGTATAAAATTTTACTGGTTGATTAAGATGTTTATCTCCCAAGTATTATAGCTGCAATGTTAATCAATAAGCATGTTGTACTTAATAATTAAACATGTATTAATGAGTATTTTTAGAGACACCCTTTGTG
Source organism: Loris lydekkerianus (assembly GCA_963574355.1). NCBI lineage: Eukaryota > Metazoa > Chordata > Mammalia > Primates > Lorisidae > Loris > Loris lydekkerianus. The sequence goes on from CAUYPK010020062.1 coordinate 43,811, forward strand.
ATTATGTAAATATCCTGTTCATCATCAAACTTTTACCCACCAATTTTAGCATCCATCGATGATTCTGGCCTGAATGAATTATTGTGATGATGGGTACCAAGTGATATTTTTCTAATTCTACCTTTCCTTCTTTATCTATTACTTGCATTCTGGTATAGAGTTCTCTTCTCCTCTCCCTTTCTCCCTCCTTTTCTCTTCGTTCTTTTTTTCTTTTTCTCTCTTTCTTTCTCCCTCCCTTCTTTCCTTCCCTTTTCTCTCTCCATTCCCTTCCCTTCTCTCGCCTCTCCTTTCTTTCATCACTATGGACTCTGGATTCTTACTTTACACAAAGGTCTGTGGCTGCGATTATTTACTTTGGTGCTTAAATTATCCTAGATTTGGCCATTAGGAACCCCGTCAAGCTGACTTGTATATTCTTCTGACATATCTCCATAATTCTTTAAGCGGTTTCTTATTTCTGTCATAAGAAATTATTCTAGTATCATCCACCACACCAAGGAGCCATGGAGTCTTTTATTTATTTATTTATTTATTTATTTATTTATTTATTGTTGGGGATTCACTGAGGGTACAAAGAACCAGGTTACATTGATTGCTTGTGTCAGATAAAGACCCTCCCATAATAGTGTTCTGCCCCCAGCCATGGATCCTTTTAGTAGAGGATGATATTTAGAAACCAACATCTGAGTGTTAGGCATGTTCATTGCTACTGGGGTGCCATTGTTTTTAGGCCTTCTTCATGGACAGAACTAGGGAATATATCAAAACACACACACACACATATACACTTATATTTTTCTACCTATCATCTTACTACATTAAAAACTATTTCACACCATCATCCCCAATTTCAAGCTACATCAAGGGTTTTTCTCCTTTGTATATTCATAATTCCCTTCTCCAACAGTGAGAAACCTGGCTCCTAATATCCTTAATATATTTACTTGTTTGTTCAATTCCTTAATGGGTATGCTAACCAATATCTTGGCCATGCCAGCAAAAAGTGTGGACTATATTAAATTGGTCAAGTTATCACTATTTATAAAAATATTAATAAATATACCATATATGTCTATACATGCATATATGTGAAATCAGACATTTTATTTTATTTATTTATTTATTTTTTGAGACAGAGTCTCACTTTGCTGCTCTCGGTAGAGTGCTATGGTGTCACAGCTCACAGCAACCTCAAACACTTGGACTTAAGTGATTCTCTTGCCTCAACCTCCCTAGTAGCTGGGACTACAGGTGCCCGCCACAACACCCAGCTATTTTTTTTTTGTTGTTGTAGTTGTCATTGTTGTTTAGCAGGCCTGGGCAGCCCTAGTGTATGTGGCTAGAGCCCTAAGGGGTCCTCAAATTATGGCCCACGGGCCACATGAGGTGGTGTGATTGTATTTGTTCCTGTTTTGTTTTTTTACTTCAAAATAAGGTATGTGCAGTGTGCATAGGAATTTGGTCATAGTTTATTTTTTTTTTGAACTATAGTCCGGCCCTCCAACGGTCTGAGGGACAGTGAACTGGCCCCCTGCTTAAAAAGTTTGAGGACCCCTGCCACTGAACTATAGGCACTGAGCCAAATCAGACATTTTATATAAGAAATTGTAACATATAGATATATGAAATCCCATACAATAATAAAACATATCCCATATAATACATGATATATAAACACATATATGTAAACATCTGATTTTAAGTATATGTATTTTTTTAAGAGAAGTACACAGTAAGGCCTTTCTCCAGATAAGCCTGGAGCCTGTTGTTCCTACTTTCATGTGGTGGTCCTATCCTACCCTGCCAGATTCTCAAGGAATTGTTGGCCTCAGATGCCCAGAGCTCCCCAAAGCAGAAGCCGGGCTGATCTCCCCCTTTCTCTCACTAAGCAGCCTATTTTCTAAGTGTTACAAACAACTGCAGGCATCTCCACAACACACTTAAGCCAAATGTTGAACCTGGGGAAGGAAAGATCTCGTATTTCAACTTTAATAATTAACCGGAACATCTCTTGATGTTTTACTTTACTCACTGGGTTGGGGGTGGCTTCTCCCAGTTGCAGGTTTCCCCCCAGGTTCCCCTGGGACGTTTTTCATGTCCTAAGTCTCCATGATACATTTGTCTGCTTATGTCTTATTCCATTAGCCCGAGAGGATTGAGGGCAGGGGCAGCTTCTTTTATTATCCATTGCTAATGCTAGCAATGGGTCTAACACACAGCAGGTGCTAATTACTGTGTATTGGGTGAAAAGAATGAATACATCTATTTAATCAATGTAAAATGGTGTGGGAAAGATGCATGCTGGGAAGGAGAATTTTAAATTTCAACTTCTGGACCCATAGGAAGGAAGAGAGTCAAGGCAATTAGATATTTTATTTGAAGTTCTTTTTTTCCTTGGTGACATAATACAATTCAAGAATAAATCTCGAATTTCAAGAATTCGAGATTTGGTACCCCTAGGGCCAACACTCGTGTCCTATTTCCACCTGCACTTCCCGAATCTTTGATTAAATATCAGATTTCAACACGCTTGCATTCCAGGTCTCAGTTCGTTACCCTTTCTCGTTTTCTGTTTTCAACTTTTTTCTTCTTCCAAGAATATTTGATAGTTAATTTTTATCGAAAGTTCTCTTGTAGTGTTCTAGACAAGAATAATCACACAACACCCCAAATACAGCGTGTGGTGTACATGTTGAATAAATAAAAACGACGAGGTTAGGAACAGTGCCAGTGACGACCGCGGTGTCCCGTTTTAATTTAGAGGGCGCCAGCTGCACGTCGGCTAGGGAGTCTGAAGCTACCGGGCACACACCGCCCCGGGCCGGGACTTCCTAGGATAACCTTGACGCCACTGAAGTTTCCGGTAGACCTGGCCAGCTGAGAATTGAGGAAAGGAGCCTCCGCCTGGTTGAGGCAGTCTCCCGGTTTTCTCGGCGGCGGCTCCAAGTGCCAAGAATTTCAATCTAGGCTTCCTGTTTCCCGGGCGAATCCCGGTCAGCACCTCCGCGGCGCAGGGAACAGGTGAGCCGGCGGCTGCGCCCTGGGGCAGCGCTCAGGTGCCGCCCGGGCCGCCCCGCCGCCCCGCCCGCCTGCTCGGCGCTGCCGCCCAGGTGCCGGCGCCCAGGTGCGCGGGGCGCGGGCTGCAGCTCCGCTCGGCCCCCGACAGCGGGCGCCGCTGCAGTAGCTCGCGGGCCGCGGCGCGGAGCGGCTTCTCGAGTTGGGGCAGCTTCGCGCTCGGCCCTGCTCGGCGGCCAGAGCTTCGCCGGGAGCCGGCTTCCCACGGCCGGCGGGCGCCGAGGGGGCGCACCGACCTCCGTGCACCTTCCCAGCCCCACGCGTGCAGAGGCGGGCGAGCGGCTGGCGCCCGGGAGCGCGGCGGAGAGCCGGGCGGGCCCGGAGCGCGCTGGAGACACCCGAGCGCCCCGCGCCCCGACACCATGAGACCTGCCGCGCCTCCTCGCGGGCCCGGGGCTTCGGTCTCCGCTCGCTGAGCCCCTGCGCTCGCCACCACGGAAACTCGGAAAGAGGCGGCGAGGCGCTGGAGAGCCCCGCCGAGACGGACTCGACTTGCCCTCCGCCCCCGAGAGGCTGCCGGTCCCGGTTCCCTGGGCTCCTCTAGGTTTACCATGAACCTGATGCAAGCTTGGCTTTAGGAGAAATTCAGAAGCCGGAGGGAGAGTCGAGGCAATTCTTTGGTTGCTAAGGTAATTGTAGTTGTGACAAAAATGGGCAAGAAACAAAAGGGGGAAAGGATGGTTAGAACATCACCCGCTCCACCCCTTTCAGATGTGTTGATTTCATCTCCGGGGTGTGGGTGCTTGTCCATTTCAGATACGTGACAGGTGCCGGTGTACGTGTGTGTTTCTGCAGTTTGGGACCGTGGAAGCACGAGCTTACATAAGTGGTTAGGCAAGCTGGCGTGTGGACTTGTGTGGGATGGGTGCAGGTCTGCATATAAATCATGTTCTGGGTTTCTGGGTGTGAAGCGCTCACCGCCTGGGACGGCAGTGCAGAGGAAGGTGCTTTGAGATACTTCCAGTCTTGGATTTTGTGATCGCAGGTAGGGCAGCTTTACCCCTAAAGCAGACGTTCATTAACTTTTTTTTTCTGAATAAGCTCGCCCATTTGTGGGTTGGAAGAAAAGCCAGCGCGTCTCGGCGGTGAGGTGGGGAGGGCAGTGAGGATGGCGAGGTCTGTTATTCAGGAACTGCGGTGGGAAAGGGAAGGGTAGGCATTTGCTCTGAGAGGATGACACCCAGGTTTGTTGGTGAGGAGAGTGAAGAGACGATGTTTACAGTCACTGCCAGATTGCGTAAAAAGTGGCCCAATGAGACAGGGAAAGTGACCCAGAAATTTTAATTTTGTTCAGAATGAAAGCTGCTATATTTCTTTTTCTTTTAAAAAATTTGACGGAGCAGGAACGTTATTTTCTTTCTTTTTTTTGTTGAGATCAGGGGTATTTCTATGCTAAACATTGAAGGTATTGGGGTCTTGTTGGCTTAGAATTGTCCTTTCAGTACTTGTCAGTGCTTAGTGGCTGAATCTGCAGCTCAGACCTGTTCTGATCAGTACCTCTTAGCAGCCCCAAAGTAAAACTGCAAAAATAATCAGGATTAGGTAGAACCCCACATTGGACCCTTTTCTCTCCAAAGGGGATAAGAAAGGGAAGAACTAGTTGTACTATCAGAATGGAGTTGGTGAATGAGCTACAAGTTCGTGTGTGTCAAAAAGAGTTAGACAAAAAGGAAACCGTTAGGTGTAGCTTAATATGTTAACAGCAGGATCAACTTTCATAGGCAAATGGGTGACTATGTGGGGTGGGAACTGGGATGTTGGTGGGAAACTTTCCGTGAGTTGCATATTCTTATGTTATATTCTTAATTTACTAATTTGCAATGAGTTAGACTACCCTTGTGAAGGAAAATCAAGGACTGAAGTAGGGACATTTTAGACTTCTTGGAGAGACACCTTTGTAGACCAAAGCTTGCATGCTGAATTAGGAAAGTCAAGATGATAAATTCTTCCTGAGTTCTATGATACTGTACCACTATTAAGCTAAGCTAAGTTGTTGTGAAAATATGGTAATCTCGTGTGTGATAAACTGCATGTAGAGAGTCTATTCCCAAAAACTTGTCCTTTCCTGAGAGTCTAAAAATTTTAGAAACGTCAGCTATTGGGAGGTATGGGTGATGAAGAAGAGAAAGCCTGGTGTTTCCTTTTTCATATTCACTTCGCTGGTTCTTAACTTTACTTCTGGTTTCCTTGAAGATATTTCAGTTAATATTCCTAAATTAATATTGCTGAAAGTTTCAGTAAAACAATACTAGTTTTTCTCTGAAGTAACAAATTTGTCTTACCAAGTGAAACGTTACAACTGTGCTTCCGTGGCAGAAATGTCTCTGTAAAGGAGCCCATTTTAATTATTTATTTTTTCGAATAAAATATCCAACATAGACTTTCTTTTAAGTGAGCAAACATTTATTGAGAAAGAAAAAAAAAAAATTAAGTGTAGTGTGGTCAGTGAAATTTGCCAGTAATTTTGGATGTCTTATTGTTCACAGGGACAGACTTTTATGTGAAAATAAGATCATTCTGTTTTTTTATCTCTCTGATCTCCTCCCATGTGTCTTATCCCCGGAACTCCTAAGACTATGCCAGGAATTGCTGGACATTTTGTTTTGTGCCAGGGGTTAAACATCAGGGAGTTATGAGTAAGGAGTTGTGTGTCACAGAAACGTTTTTCAAAAGGGATGTTCTCAGAGATCTCAATACTAGGATTAATTTTTCCTTTACTTTCACAGTTAGCTTGTCTTAATTCAGAGTGCTTTGAACCTAGGAATGGATTTAACCTCTTGATTTTTAGTGCCAGCTGGAAGGAATATAGTTGCTGAACTTCATCCTCATTGTAACATATGGCATGATATGAATAATTACTATACACACAATATCCTCCTGTATGTAATTTTGAATTATAATACAAAATAAACCTTCATGTTGAGTGCTATGGATATAATGTTTGAAAAAATAATTTCACTTTTTCCCTGATTATAAAAGTAATATTTAGCTATTAGGAAAAATTCAAAAAAATAAAATTAATAAAAGAAAGATTATCCATAATCTCCATGGAGGGAGAACCACTATTAACATGTCTTCAAACTGTATATTCTTCCAGACATTATTCTGGTCACATTATTCATTATATTTCTACCTTCCCTCCCTATCTTCCTCCAAAATTTTAAATCCTGTAAATACAACTTGAAGATGTGTTAAAGGTTTGGAAAATTATTGCTTGCTTACTGGATCAATTTTGATACATCAGATTTTAATTTTTGTCAGTAGTCCCTGTTTTCAAAGAGAGTAGGTTCTCTCTCAACTCTTTGAAAACCTATGTTTCCACTTCGGGTCAGAAATACTTGGGGGGTCCCCATCAGAGTTACAGATTAAAGCATCAGAAAAGAAGTAGAAAGAACATTGGTTGCAACTCTTCCACCAACTTCTTGTGTGGTTTTTGGATTCTGTTTACTCAGAGGACTAATGACACTTTTAAATTTAGTTCAATAAGCTAATGACATATTTGTTGCTTTGACATTTGATGGGAGTGAACTTTGTTTGAAGAAAGCCTATTCAAACGCAGACAACTGGGGGGTCACCCTCAGAGTCTCTGATTCATTCATTCTAGGGTAAAGCCTGAGATTTTACATTTCTAACAAGTCCTCAGATGATACTGACTCTGCTGGTCTGGTAACCACACTGAAAACTAGAGGGTAAGTTAACTGAAGGCAAAAGCCTCATTTCATTTTTCTTTCTTTTTTTTTTTTTTTTATTAAATCATAGCTGTGTACATTAATGAGATCATGGGGCACCATACACTGGTTTTATAGACCGTTTGACACATTTTCATCAGACTGGTTAACATAGCCTTCCTGGCATTTTCTTAGTTATTGTGTTAAGACATTTACATTCTACATTTACTAAGTTTCACATGTACCCTTGTAAGATGCACTGCAGGTGTAATCCCACCAATCACCCTCCCTCTGCCCACTTGCCCCCACCCTCCCCTCCCT
>CAUYPK010020065.1:0-16657 GCA_963574355.1 Loris lydekkerianus
CGGCATTGGTTTTTTTTTTTTTTTGCTTACCCCATTCTTCTGTTTTGGTCCATAGTTCTTTTTTGTGGAAATTTTCCCCCCCCCCCCCCCCCCAGTCTCTGCCCATGTAGTTTGGATGGAGTTGAATCCTTTATACCTCAAGCTATATGGGTTGGCATATAACTCGGGTCTTGAATTTAGAGATGAATGTGTGATCCAAGATGGTCCAGTGAGACTCAATCCTAGGGCTTGTTCTGGAAATATTAGAAAATTTCTCTTTCTGTTATAGTAACTGAGCTGGGAAAGGGTGAGCCTGGAACTGTAGGATCACTGTGTGAAAAGAGCCAGCCCAAGCCAAGCCAGAGAGAAGCAGAGCTGTTAGAGAAAGTCTGAACCCTAATGACATTGTGTGAGCTCCTGGATTAAGCCCTTCCTGAAGTCCAAAGATCAGCCCTTGAATTTTTTAGTTACATGAACTAATACAACTCCCTTAGCCTTTAAACCACTTGAATTTATTTTCCTGTCACTTGCATCTAAAATATGATTGACTGGCATCATGCTAAGTGCTCCATGTTTATCATTTCACTTAATTCAACAAGGTAGATGACATTGTGTTCATTATGCAGGTGAGACAACTAGAGCTAAGGGAGAATTATTATTTTGGCTAAAGTGGCACAGCTAGTATGTGACAGAGCTGGGATTAGACATTTTGACTCTGGACTATGTGTTAACCACTCTGCCTTATGGTAGAAGGCTGATTTTACCCCCTAAATATGTCTTGTAATGTCTACTCACTGGGTCTCATCCACATGGTCTCCCTGTCCTGCTTTCATTCCCTCTAGCCCTCACTTCCTTAGAGAAGAGGCCTTTGCTGGCTACACTTTCACACTGAGCTCTGTTTCCTGGTAGAAATTTTTATGGCATAACACAATTTTTCTTCTTAGCTCGACTGAACTTCAGTAATTGTTTGTTCCAAGTTTATCTCTTCTCCTGGGTGGAAGTCTCAGGGGCAGAGCTGACATCTGTCTGGCCATTGTTTCAGCCCTGATGCCTTGGCACAGTGCCTGGCCTGGGGTGGGCACCTGGTAAATGTTTGCTGAATAAATGAATTGTGTAATTTTTTCACTCCCACTGTGGCCCTAGATCATCGCACACCTGTTTCACTGTAGTCTTGTTTCATCCTAATATTACAAAATTCATGGGATGTCTGTGATCTTGGATACTTGTTTATCTTTGTGTACATATGTATGGTTTTTCCTACTAGCTGGTGAGTTCTTTGAAGACAAGGTCAGTGTCTCTGGCCATCACCCCTTGAGTAGTGATAATAGTAATAACAATAACAACAATACAAGTAATATACTAATAATGAGCACTTATGATCTGCCAGACACAGTTCTAAGGCTTTAACACACACTGCCTAATTTAATTCTACATTAATTATATTACATGTACTATTATGACCCCATTATACTTCAGGACAAACTGAGGCTCATACAGGACTCCTTTTGCTTTCCCCATTTGAGCTGGGGTTCTGTCTCACGCAGTCAAAAGAGTCTGCTTGCTTTCCCAGTGAATTTATGGGGGATGCCAGGCTCAGGTGGAAGGCAACAAGGATAGCAGAAAGGCTAGAGTTGGGGGAAGCTATAAAATTGATACAGCAGCTGATGGCCTGGCCATTCTTTGTTGAGAGGAAGAATCTTCACTGGAGGAAAGAGCTGCTCAGAGCAAGAAGGAGCTGCAAGGAGAAGGGAGAGCCTCAGGGCAAGCAAGCATGGGAAGAGCTCCGGGGCTGGGGACAGGGTGCAGGCATGAGGCTGGAGAGCCTGGGTTCCTATCTGGCATCAGCTTTTCTTGGCTGTGTGATCTGGGCCAAGGCACTGCACCTCTCTGAGCCTGCTTTGTAGGGCTGATGCCAGGCTTGAGATAACTCCTGGAAATTGCCTAGAAAGTGCCTGACACAGAGGAATAGGCACCATGTGAGAGGTGCAAGCCACATGCTAGGGCTGCTGTAAGTTCTTCACCTGCATGAACTCAGGTGACCCTCCTGACAGACCAAGGAAAGTGCACACTGACACAGACCCACTCCACAGAGGAGGAAACTGGGTAGGGAAGGGCAGCATCTCACTCAAGATAACTCAAGGTAAGAAGCCTCTGGGATCTGAGCCCTGAGTGTGTGGTTCCAGAACCTTCCCTATCCCATTATGGTCTTCTCCAGAAGGGTTTGCATTTGGATATCTGTGAGAGAAGGGGCTGGTGTGGACGGTTGCTGACTTTGGGCTGTTGCCTATGTGAGACTTTCCTGACTTTACCCTCAAGAGACTCTTTTCTTTCTCCCCAGCATTATTTCAGCATATGTCAGCAAACCTGTGGTGGCCACTGCTAAAACTGGGGCTCAGAGACAAACAAGACCTGATGCCCTGCTCCTTCAGCAGGTGAGGGTGGTGGGGCTGAGGCCTGGGCTCCAGACGGCATCTGCACAAGTGTAAAAGGCCAAGGGATGGGGAGGCTCCTTAGATAAGGGGTGTTGGGGCCAGTTTCCCCCAGGTCCTAACAGCCATCTCCGATGATGCCAAGTGAGGCTGGTGCCAGGGCCTGGGCCAGAGGTGAGGAGCCTGTGTTTCCCCAGCTTGCCTCACTAGAGTAGCACCTTCATGATTTTTGCCACATCTACATACCACCTATGCTATTTGCTTAACATTTCTTTCCCATTTGACTCACTTGCAAAAATAAAACCCTTGATTGCGTTTATTTAAAAAAGAAACCTCAGATGGATACTTTACACCAGAAAACCAGTATTGCTTGCTATAAACAGAGGGTAGCAACGCACATAAACGCAGTGAGGGGAAATGCTATTGATGTCTGGTGCAGCCCCAAGGCCAAGGCTAGTCCTCTGACTATTGACAGGCAGGGGGGGTAAGATTAGAGGGGCGGGCGTTGAGGACATGCTGAGACTTTCTCATGGATGCAACTTAAGTATTGAAAGAAAACTGAAAGACAGGAATAAATTCCTCAGAATACGACTTGCTATTTAAAGTGGTATCTACGGAACCACCTACAGTCACGGAGCTGCTGATGCTTTCCATGCTTTGGAAAACCCGGTAGACACTCTCACCTGCCCACCCTGCTTTCTTTCTCTGGGGCCAGTCCCACTTCCCATCCCCCCATCTGTTCCATGGCCTCAGCAATTCCAGGGAAGCAGAGACCTTTTTACTTGCTTGCAAGACCCCAGGTGGAAACTCCTTTTCCTATAGCCAAGTAAGATTTTTGTCCCTCTGATCCTCAGTCTCCCCATCCAGAAAATGGGGATAGCAATTCCTATTCCTAGAGCTGTTCAGCAGAAGATTAAAATGGGATGCTATGTGTCAAAGTGACTTTGCGTGGCGCTCTGCACAGAGAGCCAGAGAGTGTAAAGTCAGCCCTTTGCCACTGATCTGATGGAACTGAGAAACAATTCACAGCCACATTTGCCTCAATTCTATTTCCTCTCCTCCAGGTTCTTTCTTTTTGCCTACAGTTACCTTCAATAGCTACAGGTTCACATCTTCTCTCCTCCATCCCTCCAGGGTCAGGTCAGTTCCCTGAGGCTCTGTTTATTCATCTTTTAAATAGGGATAATAGCAGCTACCTCATCAAGTATGGGCAAGAAATAACTTTGTTGTTGTTAAAGTTCTGTACATGCACAAGGACCTATTTTTATTATTTGTAACCCTTGGGGGGTGGGTGTGGGTGGAGGGTTGTCTGAGCTTTCCTGGGGTCAGATTGTATACCCTCAGGGGAAATTATCTGAGTTTGAGCCCATGCCAAAGACTTCCTGATTTCATGACAGGTTGTGTGCTGAGGTCTCTGTCATTGAGGGGATACTGCAAGCTCCAGCTGGGGCAGCTTCTGTTTTTAGCTGGAATCATTGCTGCTCAGCCCCGTGTGGAAAAAAGATACACGGTGCAGAAATAGCCCGTCCCAGGGGCTGCCCAAGAGAAGGGCTTATTTTGACTTGGGAAGCTGCAGAAGCTGTGGCAGGCTTGTCAAAACATATCTGCCTCTTCTTGAGCGGCCCACGGATCCTCAGACTCGAGCCAGGACCAAAGCGTGGCTGCCAGACGCACACATCTGGAACCCAGCCCTGGGAGCTGAGGACAGCCATGGCTTTGATTCCAGCAATGGCCACCTCCCAGGCGCTGAAGGGCAAAAAGTAGATACCTGTGCCAGTGGTGTGAAGGAGTGCACCTTAGTCTTAGGGCTCATTCATGCCTGTGGCTCCCAGGGTTGGCACAGGGCCTGGCAGGACTTGAATGGGGAGTGTGACAGGGAGTGTACTCAGCCATTCCTTTGTGAACCCTGCAGAGAAGCCTGCAGTATTGTTATTATACCCATTTCACAGGTGGGAAGGCTGAGGCCCAGGCCATGATGTGGTTTCTTGTGATGAAATTCTCCCTCCAGCCCTGTGTTTCCTCCTCTGCAAACCCTCCTCTGCATCTTTGAGCTGCATGTGCCAGGGATGCCGTTTCTTCTCTTGTGATTGTCCACAACCCAGGACACAGGGTTGTCCTCCCCTGCACAGTTGGTCCTCACCTCATTAGGCATTTGTGCAGCCTCCACGAAGGCCCTTATTTCCATGCCCACCATCTCAGCATATCCGCATGGCACCGAGAGGGCCAAGGCAGCCTGGCCTAGCCCAGACTGGACCTGACAAATGCTTGATAAAAGAATGAATAAATGCACTGATGTGTTGGCATTAGGTGCTGCCCTGCTCAAACTGAAGGGTGCTGTTTCCCACCCTGAGGGCACCTTCAGGGAGACAAGAAAATGAGCGGAAGGTCTCTAGAATGGTACAGCCACCTGCACACAGGCTCCTCACATGCACCTTCCACCACAACTGCCATAGGCAGCAGCTCTACCACCCCTCTGGTCCTTCAAGTCTTCAGCACTCGCCCCACCCTGTGTTCTGCTTCCCTCCCTCCCCACTTCTCTCTCCTCCATCCTCTGGCTCCACAGGCCTCACCAACCACATCCCGCCCACAGCAGCTTCCTGGCCATGTTCCAGCCTCCGCCTGGCTCCCTGTCTCGTGTCTTCATTTCCAGCCCTCACCTGGGCCGATTCATACATCCTCTGAGAGCTCAGCTCTGGCCACACAGCTCTGACCTGCTCAAAGCAGTCAGGAGTTTACCCCCTTTGTATGGGGGCACTTTTCAAAATGGAGCATGTAGGTATTAGCAAGGTTCTGTGAAGGAGGGTGCCCTTGGTCACACTGGAGATTGCTGAGCTAAATAAATTCAAAGAGATTCCCCTCCCACAGGACTTCTCAGGGCCTTCAGTGTGCTACCGTGGATGACGATTTTAGAGCGGCAAGGATGCAGCATGTGGCATTTCTGGAGCTCATTTGATCATGTGCCTTTCAGAGCGGATCACCAAGGGAGGTGTGTTCCGAAGAAATGTTGGTGTTGGGGAGAGCCTAGACATACTACCTTGGTGGCTAATGTCCTGCACAGCATGGCCCTAGTCTACCTTTCTGACTGCTGCTCTGGCCAGTCCTCTCACATCAGAAAGCTCCAGCCACAAGGAACCTCTGGAGGCTTCCCAGCCTGCTGTGCCTTCCCTGTTTGTCTCCCGCCCACTCATCCTCCCGCCAGACTCACTCATTCTATATGTCCAGACCTGCCTTTTTTTCAAGGCACAGCCCAAATGTCACCCCCTTGTTCACCTCCTGCCTCAGAGCTTTCCCGAATGATGCAAGGGATGGCAGCATGGGAGGCCTCTTGTCCCAGGGCCCCAAATCTGGCTGATGCTAGACCATTCTGAGTGTAAGGTTGTTACAGGGAAAGCTGTGGATCCACTCTAATTTGCTAAAAGAAAAAAAGAATCACTCTCAGACGTCAGTATTTTAATCAGCATCCGTGGCAGGTTCTCTCCTGCTGCGTCACAGCCCTGACGTCCCTCAGTGCAGTGATTGAGGCCCATTGCACAGACAGCACAGGAACGACATCTGTGTATGAAGCCCCTTTGGAGCACAGGGAGCCCCTATTCAGTGGCAAACAGATGGCATGAAAAACCACATTTCTCATGCCCAGAGTCACACAATTCTTCCCCTCAAAGGGACAATTCTATTAATATTCCAGGAGGAGGCTGACATTTGCTGAGAGCCCACCCAGTGCTTTAGACATGTCATATTGCCTAATGGCTGGACCAGGGCCAGGAGGGAGCTCCCAGGGGAAGATGGAGCTTTAGAGGGGTCACGGGACCTGCTGCAGTTCACACAGCTAGAGAGCGAGAACACCAAGATGGAAACTCAGGTGAGCCCAAAGCCTGGCTTGTCTTCTTCCAACCCCAGTCAAGACCAGAACAGAGATTTCCTTCCAGGAGCCTCCCCTCATCTTATCCCATGGCAAAGGTAGTCCTCTGTCCTGGACCCTATGACCAAGAAGAGCCCCTGCTCGGGTGTTACCTCCCCACCAAGCAGGGAGCCCCTCAAGGTCAAATCTTAACTGTCTTTTTACCTCTCTAGCATGCATGAGGCCGTGTGCCCCAGGTGAGGGATCAATACTTCTTGACCTAAGAAGATTCCAGACCTCTGTGAGAATGGTCCCAGGTGGATACACACTGAGGTGCAGGGTTCTGAGACTTAGCACCGTGCATTCCTATGGAATCAGTGAGACCGACCCTGTCTCCTTACTCAAGGGTAGCTTGAGTGTCCAAGCCACTGGCTGGTGACAAGGGACAGGTCAGTACCACCCAAGCAAGCAGCCAGACTAACTCCTCTGTTTACACCTGCTGAAACGTGGACATCATTTTGGCATACACAGCAACACTGGCTGCCACTAAAACACACACCAACACAGTCTCCCCGCAGTGGGCACAAGAATCCCGAGAAAACATAAATTAGGTCATGGCAGGCTTCTAAGGAGAAAGCCACCCCAGGCAGAATGCAATCCAAAGCCATTCTCTGTGTTTCTGAGCACGCTCCCCACTGCTATCCCCTCCCCTTGCTTTCCCTTACTCTCACTGCAGCCACCCAGACTCCCTGCCAAGCTCATCCCTGCCTCAGGACCTCTGCACACGCTCTTCCTCTGCCTAGAACATTCTGCCCACTTCTTGGCCTGGCTGGCTCCTGCTTGGTATTCACACTCTGGCTCCAACATCTCTTCCCTGAAGCAGCCCTCTCTCTGATTGCTATATTTAAAACTGGGTGTCACTTCCTATAGCATTCTTCTATTTAATGGGTTTTTAGCATTTACCACTGTCTGAAATGATTTTATTTGTTTAAAATTAATTGTTTACATGTTTATTTCTTGTCTCCCTTCCCAACTCCTTCTTGGGAGTCTCCCTCCCAAGAAGGAGATGAGGCTCCTTCTCCCAAAGAGGGAATGAACTCTCTTTGGGAGAAGGAGCCTCATCAGAGCCTGGAACAGCCCTGTGAGTGTTACTTCCCCAGGCTCCCCTTTAGTCACCAGGAGACAGCTGCACTTTCCCAAAAGACACCTGTACTTTCTTGCTCCTGTGTTGCACTGACTTCTGCCTGGGCCTGGGATGCCTCTGCCTCCTCTTGTCACCTGGTTGACTTGTAAATCTCTGCCACACACAGCTTGGCCTGTTTGGTCCAGGACCACTTCATGACCTCATGGGGTTTGTGGGCCCCTCTGTAGAAATCTGTCCTTGCCCTTCTTAGTCCTGTCATTATGCATCACCCTTGGAACATATGAGGGACACTTATCCCTCCCCTTCCACCCCTTTTGCTGGCTGCCCCGCCCCAAGCGCAGGTCTCCCTGGGGACATGGTGTGCTCTGGGGAGGTTTCTGGGAGTTTCCCAACTAGACAAGGCACCTCCCCTGTCTTATGTGGAGTCTCTTTGCTGCAAGCCTGGGGGTTGTTTGAAGGCAGATCTATGTTCTAATACCCCTTTGGCCTCAGAACCATGCCTAAGGCTGGGCACAAAGGAAGTATCAAAGATGATTTGTTGAATGAATAGCAGCAATCATTACCCCTGTGAGGCAGCTACCAGGTGGGGGATGTGGAACAGTCCTGTCGGCTCATAGACCAGACAGCTCCCTGGCAGTGGAGAAGGCTTGAGCCTTGCAGGGTACTGCCAGCGATAGGGATTGGAGGAGAGAGGAAGGGGTCCCAGGCAGCTCCTGCTGGCGCCTCCTTCTCCAGGGGGCTGCCTGTGCTGTGATTAGTACCATGTGGTGGAGCCTGTCTGTGATCTGGGCAAGTTCTGAAGCCGCCCACTCATGCGTCTTCCCCAGGGCTGTACAAGACTTCTGTTCTGTAATCCACTCTGGGCCAAGGTGAGGGCTGAAGGATGCTCATCTGAGGCCCAGACAAGTTTCTGGGGACTGGCTCTTCCTCTCCTATAGTATCCATGACTCGGGCTTGGAGGAGCTTTGGACTTGGTGTCCTACAGACCAGGGATCAAAGCCCAGCTCCTTGGATTTAGCTACAGCTCTGAGTGGGGTGAGCGTAACAGGGGTGACATGCAGGAAAGTGCTTTATGGTGGAAAGGGATTGCTGCAGCCTGGAAGAGGAGCCAGTTGGAGTTGCCCAGGCAGATGCTGATGGCCCTGGGGTGGTGGACACAACTTGGGTGGAAAGTGAGAAGGCTTGGCCCCAGCCCCTGCTTCCCAGAATGCCTCAGATCCTGAAGGGTTCTGAGAGGGGCCTCATTTGCAAGTGTTCTCCAGGCGTAAGTGCTGCTTACACTCCTCCACAGGCTCCTCCAACTCAACCTGCCCTGCATTGCCAAAAGAATCTTCCTAAAATACTCCCCGCATCACATCACTCCTCTGCTCAGAAACTTCCTGCAGTGGCCTCACATTGCCTAGGCTGGGGCCCCCAAAGCCCCCCCCCCCACTTCTGTTTACATTCTCTAGAATCTCTCTTTTGTCTCTTTGGTGTTGTCACCTTACTGACTCCTCTCCTTGCTTCCTGATTATAAGAAGTATGTCCCTGTGTTATATGTGCAAAAGCCATGGCTCAGAGAGGTTGATCAACTTGTCCAGGGCTACCTGGCTGGGTCTAACTGCCCCTGCAGACCTTTGAAACCCCCAAATCCTGGGTGAAGCCTGCAGGGTGGAACTGGTTTTGCTGTTCCAATGACTTTAGCTGTCAGGCAGAAAATCACTCCAGGACCCTGCAGAGATTCATCATAAAATCAATCTTTGCAGACTGAGAAGAGAGAAGGCCCACCTTATAGCATGATGTGGTGGCATCAAGGGGGTCCTGAGGCAGCAAAGGCTCCTAGGACAAGAGGAAGAGAGGCCAAGATCTGGCTTTGCCACCTGCTAGCTGTGAGGACTCGGGCAAGTCTCTTTGTCCCTCTGAGCCTAGAAGTATAGTCATGGATTTGCTGTGAGAATAAAGTATGATGATGATATACAGTAGATGTTCAATAAATGCCCAACATGTTAAAAAAAACATTTCTCTTTCAAGATAGGATATTCCTCCCAGATCATTAAATCTATCCCATTTTCATTTTATAGATGAGGAAATTGAGCTTGGAAGAGGAAAGTGACCTGCCTAAGGTCACACAGCCAGAGTGTCCCACTGCAGGCTGACTGCAGTGCCCACGGGACATGAAGATCACATGTGTCCTTCTTGTCTTGTGGAGTCACAGGATGGGAATCTGGGGATTGTGAAACCCTGACCCTGGGGGCACTTGGCCAGGCACTGGAGTAGGGTTAGTATGTGCGGGAGCATGGTCAGATGCGGAGAACTTCCAGCCAAGCTTCAAAATGAAGGGAGGAAAAGGCCATGGGAGCTGCGTGGGAGAGAGTTAGAAGACTGGTTGTCTCCTAGCTAAGTGATAGCCCCAGATGATTTTAGGCAGTGAGGAGATAGGCCAATCCATATCACTTGGATGCTGAAGATGAAATCGGAGTGAGTAAAACAGAGAGGAACCCAGTGACAGCCCCTCTTGGGACCCAGGCCCACTCATCCTGGATTTCCCTTGAAGTCCTGGAGCTCTAGAGGAAAACTGCCCTCAGAAGGCCAAAGGCCTGGGCGTAAGTTGTCCCTCTGCAGTCTGATATTGTGCAACCTTAGGCTCATCATCTATCCATTTATCCCACAAATATCCCCAGGGCTCTCTGTGCCTGGTGGCATGCCATGCCCTAGGGACTAGTGCTAGTGAGAGCCCTGCCCTTAAGAGGCTCACAGTCTAGTAAGGCAACAGACAATACCTAAGCAAACAAAAGGCAAGATAGTTTCAGATGGTGATAAATGCTCTGAAGGAAATAACAGAGGGTGAAGCAATGGGGAAGGGCTCCAGGGAGGGCCATCTTCATGAGGAATGACCTTTTCATGGGATCGTTCACCATAGAGAGGAAAAAGTAGGTGCCAAGGCCCTGGGGCAGAAATGACCGTGGTGCTTTGGAGTAATAGAAGGCCACAATGGAGCAGGGAGCAGGGCAAGAGTTCAGGAAATGAGGCTGGAGAGGCTCAGTAGCGGTAGCAGGTACAGGGACTTAAGAGTTCCAGACTGGATATCAATTTCAGTCTAAGAATAGTGCACCCTGGGGGGAGGCAGGGTTGTAAGCAGTAAAGGTACATGCGTGATTGCCTTTTAAGAAGCTTTCTGGGGCTCAGCAACTGTAGCACAGTGATTATGGCATTGGACACACACACTGAGGCTGGTGGGTTCAAACCCGGCCCAGGCCAGCTAAACAACGACAACTACAACAAAAAAATTAGCTGGGTGGGTGTTGTGACGGGTGCCTGTGGTCCCAGGTATTTGGGAGGCTGAGGCAAGAGAATTGCTTAAGCCCAAGAGTTTGAGGTTGCTGTGAGCTGTGACACCACAGCACACTACCAAGGGTGACAGAGTGAGACTCTGTCTCAAACAAATAAAAAAAAAAGTTTTCTGTTCTGCAAAAGGGGTACTGGAAAGTGATCTGCTGGCTATGAAACCTGCAGTCAAGTGCCACCATAGGCACTGGGGCTTCCCTGTCCAAAGACTGATCCTTGTCAGGGGATGTTCTGGGCAGGGAGGTGGCTGGAAGCGCACTGAGCCTCAGTGCTGTAGCTATTCTAATAGCCTCTATGCATCTTACAGGCTCCTGCATTGAAATCTGCTTTCCCAAAGTACCATCCATCCAGCCCTCAAACAGAGATGCATCTTCTCAGCACCTGGAATTTACAAATGTGCCATTTTGTCCTCCTCACAATGTTCTATATAACCTGGTCCCTTCCTCCCTCTGCAAATGCACTTTTTAAAGATTTTTTTTTTTTTTTACCCATGGCCTGCTTTTAAAGTTTATTCACATTATTTCAGCTTCACAGGGCTTCTTTCTATTCCTCAGTGATAGCCAGCTCTTTCAGCCCCAGGGCCTTTGCATATACTGTTCCCTCTGTGTGGATGTTGTCCTCTCTTTTCTCCATGTGGCCAGGGGATTCTTCACATGGTGGGACACCACTTTTCTTATTCAACAAGCAACCCTCCTGGGTATGGTTGATAATCAGTTTTATTTCCCCCCTAGCACTTACTGTCATTGGGACCACCACTGTCTCCTTGTTGACAGTCTGTCTCCTCCTGATGGATGGGAGCCTCATGCGAGCAGGCCCTTCTCTGTTCCCCTGCTGGCCTCTCTCACTCCAGTGCCTGGTAAGTGATAGCAGCTCAGTAAAAAGTTTCTTGAATGAATGAATGACCAATTCTGTGTGGTAGACACTCATTTTTCTGATGAAAATATAGACGCTTTTAGCCTTTCTGGGAGGCCCCATTTCTATGAGTGAGCCTCCACCTCCAACCATCACAGTGCTGGAGACTATAGGGGAGCCTACAGCTCTTTGTCTCTACCTTGGCCTCTGGCTGTTCACTGATAATTTCCCTCTGGGCAGTGCCTCTAGTTTGCAAGACTCCCTATACACAACCTAGCATGGAACCCTAAAACCTCCTTTTATGAAGATCAGTGACCTTGTCCTACTGAGAAGGGAGTCTGGAGTGTGCCTGAGGTCAGGGGTTGATGAGAGTCATTTTGCGTGGACACACAGGTCTTCTGCTTCCAAATTTTCCCACCCACAAGACCCCAAAGGGGAAGCAGTGAAGCAGAGAACTGGGTGGAGAGGAAGGAGACCTCTGCTCCCAGAGCACTGTGCTCTACAGGAACCTACCGGGCTTGTGGCTGGCCCTGACGAGCAAGCCAGTGTGTCCCCCACCCATAGCTGTCTCCCCACTTAGAGGATCCCTGGATAGAGGAGCTCTCTACCTGAGTTTGAAGGGTTGCCTTTGTCTCAGAGCTTGGCTCACAGGGAATATGACCCTGGGCCAGTTCCTGGGCTCTGCCTCCCCCTTCAGATTCTCTAACCCCTTTCAGTAACAGTGGGGACTGTGGTTCTCTTACTCGGAAGCCCCCTCAGCAGCACTTGAGTGCCCTCCTTTACAAAGATGTGAGCAGGAAGGAGGTGGTGAATGTGCTCTGGGATGGGGGTGTGCGTATGCATGAATGTGCATGGCTCTGTGAGTATGTGATGTGTGTGACATTACAGGGTGAGTGTGCATGTGTGTGTCTGCATGTGTGCATATGTAGATGTTCACGACTCTGAGTATATGCATGTGTGCAACATCGCACAGTAAGCACAAGAGTGTTGGTGTATGAGAGAGATCCTTGGGGCCATTGTTTATAGCTTAAGGCTTTCGGTTGCTGCTTTAAAGCACCATCAGGAGTTGAGAAACTCAATGAAGCTGAGCCAAGCCTCTCCCAAGGCTCTTGGGGAAGGCAGAGGTGACCAGTGAGGCTTGGAGGAGGGCACAAGCGAGGCCAGCCTGTTGTCTGACGAGCTGAGCATGTCTGGCTGGCTCAGAGACTGGCAGATGACCCCTGAGTGGCTGCTGCTGTCTGCCTGGCCAACTGGCCCTCCCAATGGCTGGCTAGCTGACTCATCTCGCTAGGCACCTTCTTCTCTGGAAAGTCTGCCTTAATCCTGGCTCAGCTTGTGGGCAATTAGATGTTTGCAACTGTGACTTCTGATTCTTCGGCCAGGTAGGGAGGAGGGTCTTACACTTATTGCCTCCTCTGGGTCTGTTGGGGAATCTTAATGGAATCAATGTCTCTTCAGAGCCTGGGCTCTGGTCCTCACTTCTGTGGCCCCTGGTCTCCATTTCTCAGTTTCTTCCTCATGAACTGGTTGTCACCAGTTGGTTGTGTAGCCAGAGAGTCCAAGAAGGGCAGAGCCGGAAGATGCCTAGGCTCGACTGTCTGATGCCCAGAGGCTTAGGAGGGTAAGCAAGACCACCGAGGCAGAGGGCCTGGAGGAGGTTAGGGGGCCCAGGAGGACAGAAGCCATGGCCATCCTTCCACAGGGCTGCAGAGACATCCAGGTCAGGAGGACACAGTGTGCTTCCTCCTAGTGAGCTCAGAGAAGAGGGTGCCATGAGGCAGGTCATGCCCCCTTCTTATTTCCTGTTCTATAGGAAGAAATAATAATAGCTCCTTTGCCGTGTTATTGTAGCATCAATTCATTAAACAGGAACACATATGTAAGCTGTCTAGCACATAGTAGGTGCACAAGCATCAACAGTAGGAGTGGTTGAGGAAATGATTACCAAGGGCATGAGGGGACCCACAGTTCTTGGGTAGAAGATGTCTCCATGGCCCCTATCCTGCCACACAGCTCTGGCATCCAGCTGAGACCCCTTCTTGGGTCCCCTCTCATCCTCTGAGGTGGCCCATGAGGCCTGTTGTGGAATCTTGGGGCTTCAAGGAACATAGCTAGGAAACCACAGGACCCAGCTTCCAACTCCACAAGTGAGGCCCAGCTCTGAGGCCTGGGCAGTCGGACAGCCCGGGAAACCCTGGGGAAGTGTAAAGGTGACGGATCCAAGAGCGATGATGAGAAAAGTGCTGGAGACACCTGCCCCCTACACCGGGATGTGAGAGCAAGACTGAGAGTGCTCTGTACGACCCAGGAAACATGAGGCTTCACCTTACCCACTGCAACAAAATCCCTGGGTCTGTGATTCTGTCCATGGTGGCCATTTCTTGTGGAACACATCTCTGAATTCTAGATAAATTTTGCAAGAAAAATAGAACTCTACCCCCAAAAGAATACGTCTGCAAAATTATTTCCTAATGATCATTGAGTTGTAATTATCTTGCTTATGTGTTTGTTTTCTTACTATTGTCTATTTGACTCGACCGTGACCACCGGAGCAGGGACCTTGTCTGTCTTGTTCACTGCGGCACCCCAGTGCCTGGCCCAGCGCCTGCCTGTGGTGTGTGCTCAGTAACATTGGTAGTGTCTGACCAAACCAATGGGGAGCATGATTCCCATTTTGCAGATAAAGAAATGAAGGCTCAGAGAGGTTGGAGGTTGCCCGTGACCAAGCAGCTGGTAGACAGCCAAGTCACAATTTGGACCCAGCTCCCAGCTTTATTGTTAGCTGTGTGGCAACAAAGCAACAAAGAACTGAATGAATTTATTCACTTCCCGCCCACCCAGCTGGGTAGAGATGGAAATGGCCCAGCTCTGGCAAAGATCTTGCCCAGTCCACCTTGGGGTATGTGGGGGACGCAGTTCTAGTTCAACTCCTTTCAGTCTGAAAGCCCCAGCCTGTCTGCAGAATGGGGACACAAAAGGAGGTTTCTCTGGGGCCTGGGGAGGACTAATAAGCAATTAGTGTGCAAAACACTTTCCAGACAAATGTTACGTATTATTAGTATTTAAATTTAGTTTCTTCTTCCCCAGCCTTCCGACAAAAGGGAACAGATGGCCCTGGCTCCAGGTGGAAAGGGGGAGAGCGGGCCTTCTCAGAGCCAGACGGGAAGTTTTCAAGGCTCAGGTTTCCAATTAGCCCCTGCTGCCTGATGTGGGAGTCCAGCTGTGACACCCTGTGCTGTGGTCTGGAGGCCTTTCTTTACCGCTGAGGGAAGGTCACAGGAAGGTGAAGGCGGGAAGGCTGAATGCCCCTTCCTGGCCACGTGACCTTGACCAGGTTACAGGTCCTCTCAGAGCCTCAGGTCATGACCCTGCCTTGCAGTTCTGGGGCAGGGAGTGAAGGAAACCAAGCTCAGGAAAGCCCCGGTGCCCAGTGACTGATGGTTCCTCTCTCCCTGTCTCCTCCAGGATGTACAAGTCTGGTTCTGGTTTCCTTTGAGGAGGTTTTCTGAGAATTAGAAACACCCTGGGATGTGGGATCTTGCAGATCTGAACACAGCTTTGGCTGCACCTCTTGTGTATTCTCTTCCTTTCTGGATCTAATGTTCCTTGTCTGTAAAATGGGTGTGACATGGGCATATGTTCTGTTTGTTTTGCAGGGTAAGGATGAGCAGAGACCATGTCTACTAGAGCTTTGCACAGAAGAAAATGATTGTTGATCCTGTTTCCTGCCTATTCTCTGCTCCAGAGCCTTTCAAGGCATGGAGTGGGACAGTCAGAGGCAGAATGCTTGCATAAGACTCATGTTTAACCCACCCTGGCTGAACCCCAATTCTGGGCTCTCCCGGAAAGAGGCCCTCTCTTTCCACGTGACTTGCAGCTGGTTGAACAAACACCTGGCCAATGGCAGCATCCTGCCACTCCGCAGGAGAACCTGCCTGAGACAACGGGACAGCCAGAGCACAGCAGCGATGAGAGGTGGAGAGAGCTAGCTTCCTAGTGATGTTGGTGACATCACTAGGAGCCTGGTTCTGGCTTTGCCTGGGTTTCAGTTTCAAGAGCATGAACCAGCACTTTACCTTCTTATTTTATTTTTTGACTTAAGTCAGTTTAAGCTTTCTTTTTTTCTTTTTTGCAGTTTTTGGCTGGGTCTGGGTTTGAACCAGCCACCTCCCCTATATGGGGGCCGGCGCCCTACTCCTTGAGCCACAGGCGCCGCCCTGCCGCCTTTTATTTTTATTTTTGAGACAGAGTCTTATTCTTTCTCTCTTGGTAGAGTGCCATGGCATTATCTTAGCTTGCGGCAGCCTCAAACTCTTGGGCTCAAGCAATCCTCCTGCCTCAGCCTCCCAAGTGGCTGGGACTACAGGCACCCACTACAACGCCCTGCAATTTTTAGTGACAGGGTCTCACTCTTGCTCAGGCTGGTCTCACACTCCTGAGCTCAAGCAATCTGCCCACCTCAGCCTCCCCTCCCAGAGTGCTAGGATTACAGGTGTGAGCCACCGCACCAAGACTTAGTTTGAGCTTTTAAAAATCACTTGGAACAGAGACTTTTCTTACTAACTCACCTAAATAAATAATTTGATTCTAAAAAAACTTTGATTTCAATAATGGGATAGCTCAGATTAACTCACATGTGAGCATCTGGGAATGTCTGGATTCAATTTCCTCATATTTGGGGGAAAAAAGTTGTGCCTGTGTTCATGAGGAATACAGGATTTTCTTGGAATGCCTTTGTCTGGTTCTGGTATCAAGCTAATATTGGCCTCTTGAAGTGAGTTAGGAAGGCTCCCTCTAATTTTCTAAAATATTTTGCGTATTTCTTCCTTAAATGTTTGGTAGAATTCGTCAGTAAAGCTTGATTTAGATTTTTGATGCTATAAATTATTGTTTTGTTTTGTTTTTTTATTTTTATTTTATTTATTTTTTTAATTTATTTATTTTTATTGTTAAATCATAGCTGTGTACATTAGTGCAATCAAGGGGTACAATGTGCTGCTTTCATATACAATCTGAAGTATTCTCATCAAACTGTTCAGCGTAGCCTTCATGTAACTGTTTTGTTTTTTTTAAAGGAGCTCTTTTGCTCCC
>CAUYPK010020068.1:0-41206 GCA_963574355.1 Loris lydekkerianus
TGACTGGGAAAATGCCAGGAAGGCTATGTTGAATATTGGGATGAAAATGTGTCAAATGGTTTATGAAGCTAGTATATGATGCCCCATGATCATATCAATGTACACAGCTATGATTTAATAAAAAAAAAAAAAGAAAAAAAAAAGAAAAAATAAAACATTTGAGGACAAAGTGCTACATGCCTCATTGCTGAATATCACTATGATCACCTTCCAAGTACGGCCCTTGGAAAGGTATGCATCAACGCCAGCCCTAATCCATCCTTCAAAGCAATTTTGGAGCTCCTTTTCTGTGGTGACCATCAGAGCTGTTATTGTACATGGTCTGACAATGAAGTTCATGACTTGCCACCGAGTGCTCAGACTGGCAGCACCGTACAAGCAACTCCATAAGGTTTCATAACTTTGGTATACTGCTGTCTCACAGCTGTGTCTGTGTCAATGTGTGGTGTGGTGGTGTCTTGCTGGGTGGTGTTCATTAGTGTTGTTGAGAGTTTTTGTGTGCTGTATGTACACATTTATAATATGAATGGCTTTCTGAGGAATTGGCCCTTTAATCATTATAAAGTGTTTCTGTGTCTTTAGTAATATTCTGACTGATGTCTACTTTAATATCAGTAAAGTTACTGCATCTTTCTCAAGTTTAGTGCTTGCATGGTATAGCTTTCTTTGTCTTTTACTTTCAGCCTGTGTCTTTATTTTTTAAAGTGTCTCTTGTAAAATGTAACATACTGATTTTTATCCAAATAATGAAAATACCATTTGAACCATTCTATAAAGGTGGCAATCCTTCTGTAGTGTAAACAGTTGCCCTGATCAATCCATTTTAAATATGGAGCCTCTCTGACTTACTTTTCTCATAATGTGGGGTACACTGCACACATACTAATTCTTCACAGAATGCAATGTGCTTATTGTCAGTGAGACTAAATTGGTAAGATCTGAGAATAATACCTTGGACTTCCAAAATACATGACAGCCAGTTTAATTTGAATTTGTATTTTTGGTAATTACTTAGGATACTTAAATTATAACTACATCTGCATTTTCTCAAGGAACTGGCCTTTTCTATTAAAGAAAATAAGAGAACTGGGCCTGGAATTAAGGAAACACGGTAGTTAATGTTTGAGTGAATCACTCTGCAGAATATACAAAATGTTAACCCTGAGAAAGCCATTTGTCACTCATCCTTATCAGGTATTTAGGGGACATGTTAACCAGTGTATTCTGGCATCCAAGAATGGAGATATAATTCTTTTTTTTTTTTTTTTTTTTGAGGCAGAGTCTTACTATGTTGCCCTTTGTAGAGTGCTATGACATCACAGCTCATAGCAACCTCCATCTCTTGGGCTTACGCAATTTTCTTGCCTCAACCTCCCAAGTAGCTGGGACTACAGGCACCTGCCACAATGCCTATATATATATATATATTTTTGTTGTTGTTGTTGTTGCAGTTGTCATTGTTGTTTAGCAGGCCCAGGATGGGTTTGAACTCGCCACCTTGGTGCATGTGGCCAGCACCGTAACCACTGTACTACAGGCACCGAGCCAAGAGATACAGTTCTTGAATAACCACTCTATGCAGTACATTGGAGAGCTGTGACCGAGAAGAAAAGTAGATGGAAAAGAATCCGCCCTTAATGACTCTGTAGTTGTGCTGTGTACTTTCCCATTGCCCCTCCAGCTCCTCTCTAAACTATCTTCTCCCCACATCTGTGCCCTGGGGACTCTTTTGCAATGCACCAGTGGGTTCTCTTGACCTCTGGCTCCCAGCTTCTCTGTGCAATGGAAAACATGAGCAGGAGACCAGAGGGAGGGAAGAGATGAAAGCCTGGTGTGCATCCCCTGGACAGTCCCCCTGTGGGTCCATCATGAGCTGGCTATCTCTTTCTGATGGTCAAGGCTCCTGCAAGGAAGCCCTCTTCATACATCTTTCTCTGAGTCCAAGTAGCTGCTCCACCATCTGGAATGTGTAGGCCAAGGGTTGGAAAACAGGTCCTGCTTCCACCAGCCTGTGCTGCTGAACTTGTCTTTGGTTTCTCCATTTCCTGTGCACACCTTTTAATTGTTCCCTCACGTCCTGTGCACACCTTTATCAAACACTCTCTGCTTAGCCATCACTTTGCTGCCAGAACCTGACCGACACAGCAAGATGGTGAGCTAATAATGAGCAACACACAGCACTGTAGGGGAAGCACCATCTCAGTGTTGCAGACTGTAACGCAATTTGCTGAACAAGTGGAGTTTAGGGAGAAGTTGCCAAGGTTTAAGGTCCTAAAAGAGAGTGTCCAAAAGAAGGTGAGAGACTGGGCAAGTAGATAAAAAAAAAAAAGAAAAAAAAAAACACAAAAAAACCTACTACTAAGGAGAGAAAAATAGAGAGGGAATAAGGACTAAGTGTGGCAGGCATGGTGAGACAAGCCACTCCCTGCTCAGATCCCCTATGGGCAGTGGTTCCACAGAGACACACGCACCCGGGGACACTAATGCTGGAGCACATCTCATCTCCCACTCAAGGAAGGGTGAAGAATAGCACAGGTGGCGTTACTGGGACAACTGTGAAGAGCTCCAGCGTCAGCACTTCGGTATTCGCAGCGACGAGCCACACGTGTTCCAGAACTATGGCAATATGCTCTGCCTGAGAGCCTCGCCGGTGCTGTGTGTGATAGACGAATGAAGCTTGCGCTTTGGTGTGTTTGGGAATCGACTCTACTGAAGATTGTTAACTTGTAAATATGCAGATTCCTGGGTTCCCACCAGGAATTCTAATCCAGTAATTCTGTCAAGGGACCTGACCAATTTACATTTTTTAATAAGACATAACCCGATTTTTGATACAAACCTTACAGGGAAAAATGTGTTCGTGAACAGTAATAGGCATGCAGGTTTTCAGTCAGGAGAGTGGTCTTGTGGAAAGACTGATCTGTCTCCAGGAGACAAGATACAGTCGAGGTGGAGAGAACACAGACAGGGAGGCTGCTGAGACTCTCACAGTCTAAATAGATGGGACAGAGCCCCCGAGACGCCGAGCAAGGACAGAGAGGAAGGGAAGAGGCAGATTCGAGCCAAGTGAAGAGCAGGAGGATGTTTATTCATTGAGCTTCACGGTGTGGCAGTTTAGAACAGGCCAACAAGTGTTGCTTTTACACTCCTCCTACACGTGAAACAGCGCGTTCTAGTCCCCTCCCCTTGCACACTGCCAGCCTGAGCAACTGCTGTCCAACAAACAGGAAGTGGAAGAAGTGACTGTGACTTCTGAAGCTCTGCTCGAAAAGGTGACAAGGCTTCGTTCTGGTGTCTCAAGTTCATGCCTTTGCAGCTCTGAGCTGTTGTAAAGTCCCTCTACACTGAGGCCGCCACGTAGAGAGATGTAGGAAGAGAGGCCTTTTGGACCTGCAGCTGCTCCAGGCCCCAGCTGTTGGGGGTCTTCCCAAACCAAGCATCTTCACAGGAGTAAAGGAGATTTTGAGATGACCCCAACACCAAAAACCATTTTCCTCCTCCCATCTCTTCCCCTCTCCCCTCTCTCCTTTCCTTCCTTTATTCCTTCCTCTTTTCCCCTTCCTTCTCTCTCTCTTTCTAAGACACAGAGTCTCAGTCTGTCCTTCCTCTTTTCCCCTTCCTTCTCTCTCTCTTTCTAAGACACAGAGTCTCAGTCTGTCACCCAGGCTGTAGTGCAGTGGCACCATCATAGCTCACTATGACCTCAAACTTTTGGGCTCAGCGATCCTCCTGCCTCAGCCTCCTGAATAACTGGGACTACAGGTGTGCACCACCACGATGGGCTATTTATTTTTTATTTTTTGGTAGAGATGGAGTCTTGTTGTATTACTCAGGCTAGTCTCAAACTCCTGGTCTCAAATGATCCTCCTGTCTCAGCCTCTCAAAGTGTTGGGACTATTACATCCAGCTAATTTTTAAATTTTTTTGTAGAAATGGGGTCATGCTGTTACCCAGGCTGGTCTCAGACTCCTGGTCTCAAGTGATTCTCCTGCCTTGGCCTCCCAAAGTGCTGTATTACAGACATGAACCCCTGCACCCAGCTCCAACCTACATTTAAATGCAACCTCAAGAAAGACCTGAGTCTCAAAAGCAACTCAAGAATAGCTGAGCAGTTCTTGAGTTCCTAATCCACAGAAAGCATGTGGAATTATAAATCATTATTTCTATTTTAAGCCATGAAGTTTTGAGAATGATTTGTTAGGGAGCAACAGTACCTAATATTCACAATAAAGTCAAAGTTGACTCTGATTTTATGTTTGTACAAAGTTTGGAAATTGACTCTTTTCTTTACAAAGTGCAATTATAAAAATCTCGTTTGCCTTTTAACTTTAATTGTCTTTTGCAGTATCATAGCACATTGCAATAAAAATAAACAAATAATCAACTTCTAATATAGTCAATCATTAGAATAATAATACCATATCAATTTCAAAACTTAATTATTAAATAATTATAAACAAACTTCTAAGTCATTAGTTTCAGGGAAAGGCATGCATATTTTCTTCAATATTTTGCATTTAAGTGCTAATACTTAGGAAAAATATTGCATCATTAAAACTAAATCATTCTCCCTTAGAAGCAAATCAAATCTGTTCCCCTTAGGGGCAGCAAATCAAATTATGAGCGTGTTGAATCAATTCACTATAGCCCTCTAAGAGTTGATTTTCTTTTATCTCTAAGATTCTTTTAAAAAAAGTTTAGTTGAGAATTTTTCGTATATCTAATCTCACTTACTCAAAGCCAGAACTTACTTTATTTTAAATTACTTTTAAATGGCCACACTGAAGACTAAATTACAAATTGTAGAGGAACCACAACTGGAAAAAGAAAAAAATTAACAGGTAAGTTATCTACACGTGCTCCAGCAGGCCTCGCTCTCCCTTGTCCCATATCGTGTGATAAAGGGAGTTCAGCTGGGCTGCATGTGCTCAGGACCACAACCCTCCTAGTATAATTCCTGGGGTCCAGCCTGAAGGCTGGGCATGGTGGCTCATGCCCATCCTAGCACTCTGGGAGGCCCAGGCAGGATGATTATGAGAAGGGACACTGAGAAAGGGACTTCAAGGACGGTGGGAGGAAAACTTGGGCTGTGGAAGCAGGAAGTCTGGACCGCCCACAACAATGTGGGTCGTAAATAACCTAAGTAACCAATGACCAATAGGAAGAGACCGTCAGTGACCAATAGGAAAGGGCAATAGTGCCTGGAGGAGCAGAGAGGCCAATGAAAGACTTGCAGCCAATTTTAAGCAGAGAGAAAGAGGGTATTTATAGCCCTACAGGCCTTTGTCTGTCTGTCTGTCTGTCTGTCTGTCTGTCTGTCTCTCTCTCTCTCTCTCTCTCTCTCACTTTTTCTACTTTTCGAGAAGGATCTGCCTCCATCTTTCTTTGGAAGTGCTTTAAACTTTTTCTTTGGTCTTCTTAAATAAAATCTGTCCTTGTTACCCTGAAACATGTTGCGGGTACTTTGCTTTGTCTCCATACTGCCTGTGCCACTCCAGTTCACTGCTGCTTTTGATTACTACTGGGCCTCTGTTGGCCTTTCTAGCTCAGTCGTGTAATTGAACCAGGTCAACTGGGTTGGGGAACTGGGATCCTCAAACCCCAATAGATTGAGCACAGGAGTTGGAGACCAGACTGAGCAAGAGCTAGACCCCATCTCTACTAAAAATAGAAAAACTAGCCAGGCATTGTGGCAGGTGCAGCTACTTGGGGGGCTGAGGCAAGAGGACCAGGTGAGCCCAGGGTCTGAGGTTGCTGCGAGCTAGGCTGATACCTTGGCACTGGAACTTGGGGCAGCAGAGTGAGATTCTATCTCAAAAAAAAAAAAAAAAAAAAAGCCTATAGGAATGCAAATGAATAAGAGTGACATTCAGGGTGTCTTGGGAAGCTTTAATGTCCCCTCCCCATCATGTCTTACATTATGTCCACCCCACTACGATCCAAATAAAAAATGGCTTGTGTCTGCCACTGCTAAGCTCCTGTACTTGGCATATTACACCTCAAAACTAGCAGTAACACACCTCAGAAAACAAAAGCACCCCCTGAAATGCTACTGCCTTCAATAAGAGTTTGAACTGCCATAGTTTCAGTTACTTCCCCAAAGGTCTCTGACTGTTATGTGTGTGAGACATTTTTTAATTCCCCAGCCCAGGATTCCTCAGGGAGGATGTGTGAGCCCAGGAGGATGGCTCAAGATGATGAATTGGGGTGCAGGAAGAAATAATTTAAAATTATTAAATTTTAAATAAATTTTAGTAAAAATTATTAAATCTAAATTTAATAAGTGGAAGCACTTATGTTTCCCCAAGCTTTAATAAACAGACTGACATTGTGCTGCCCATATATCAGTCACCTGTCAACTACATAGGATCTACATGTCTTTCTGAGGTATTTTTTGGGGACAAAGAAACAAGATTATCACTATAGAGTTCAGTTTTAATTAAAGTTTAAAATCCTGTCTCATGGAGTTTTCACTAAGTTTCTTCAAAATGGTTTCATTTTAAGCAGCACTGTGGGAGGCTGAGGCCAGAGGATCGCTTGAGGTCAGGAGTTAGAGACCAGGCTGGGCAATATAGCCAGACTCTGTCTCTATAAAATATTAAAAAGAAAAATTTCCAGGCATGGTGCATACCTGTGGTCCCATCTACACAGGAGGCTGAGGTGGGAGGATCACTTGAGCCCATGAGTTTAAGGCTGCAATGATCTCAATATCTCACCACTGTGCTCAGCCTCGGGGGACAGGGCAAGGCCTTGTCTCTTAAAAAAAGAAAAAAAGGAAAAATAAAAATTTTCTTTTAAATCACTTTGTGCTTAAAATGTAAGGGAGAAAAAATAGTTTTTATGGTAAATAAAGTAAAATTCCTAAAATTGTTAGATATTTCCCCTTTATCTCATCCCCTTACATATTTTTGCTCTGTACATTTTATCATTTACATTGTAATGCACAGTAGGAGCAACTGTTCAAATAATTATTACTGATGGTATCTGTGATCAAAGAAGTATTGGGAAACGATATCCAAATGTATTAAATGAAAAGGGAAAAATGTGTGAGAAAGAATCTATAAAATATTTCTTTGTAGAAAATAACTCTGGAAAGATACGATGCCCATATTCTAGGAATTAACTGCAATTTTACATCCTTAAAATGTTCATCTAGGTAAATGTGTTGTCTATTCAAAGTCAAAGTTTAAAATAAAAACATACACACATATACAGACACACTTATACATATAAAAAGAGAGCAGCACAACCTTTAAGCATTACATGTATCTATACTCTACTATCTAAGATGGTAGATACGTATATTGTCATCATAGGAGCACACGTATTAATTCACAGAGTCTCACTTTGTTGTCCAGGCTAAAGTGCCATGGTGACAGCCTAGGTCACAGCAACCTCAGAGTCCTGGGTTCAAGTGACGCTCTTGCCTCTGCCTCCCAAGTAGCTGGGACTACAGGTGTCTGCCATGACACCCAGCCCACCCAGCCCATTTTTATTTCTATTTTTAGTAGAGATGGGGTCTTGCTCTTACTCAGGCTGGTCTTAAATTCCTAAGCTCAAACAATACTCCCACCTTGGCCTCCCAGAGTGCTGGGATTATAGGTACAAGCTTCATCCTCCTTTTTTTTTTGGTTGTCCTGTTTCCTTAAGTGTGAGTCCATTTCAGTTTAAAGTAGTATTTTAACAACTGTAGCTGGAGTTACACATTAATCTATGTTTCTAAAAAGTCTGTGGTGGTTATGACTGAAACTTCAGGACCTACCTAGAATACCTGGGTTCAAATCCTACCTCTGTCTCTTGATAGCTGTGTGACTTTTTGCAGATTTCCCAGGCTCTCTGAAATCCTGCCTCCACTTCCTCACATGTGAAATAGGAACAACTGTTTTATTCATATCAGTGCCTGACACATATTCTCGATACATGTTCAATATGGTCATTACTACAACTATTATTTATCATTTCTCCCCCACTTCCCCTGGGTCAATCAAGCAAGTAGCTAGCTCTGCACTTGGCTGTCCCACAGATGTGGGCAGGCAGAGCCAAAGACTGCGGCATTCCTCTAGGAGAATCCTGATGGACTGGAGCTGCATTGCAGGGAACAACCTGTACTCATCCTTGTGTGAAAGCATGGGCTATATGAAAAAGAAGTAACAGGACACTGACACCCAGGGTGGCTGCTGACCTGACATGACAGAGCAGCCCTTTGGATGCAGTCCAGCCAGCAGAGGGCTGCAGCTGAGACGGGATGCTGGGAGGTGTGAACTACAGAGCTTTACAAGGGCCAGGCCGGTGATGGAAAGGCTTGGGTCAGACGCCGCAGCGCACTGAGGATCACCTGCCCTGCCCTGCCCAATAGCTGTAGCCATGCCACCCACACGCAGAAATGTGGACTCAAAGCTGCTATATCTCCAGAATTTTTAAGAAAAGCAAAAGTCTGATTTTCAATTTATAATATCCCAATTTTAAAATGTGGCAGACACATGAAAATGTCTGCAGCCCCCATTCAACCTGAGGGCTGTTCACCTGTAACCTCCAGGTCTGAGAAAGTTAGTGGTCTAGAGTTGGTATTTCCTCCAAGACTGGAATCCCAGCTCTGTTTTTGCCTGCTGGGGACTTCAGGCAAGTTCTGTAACTTGTCTGAGCCTCAAATTCCTGACCTGGAAAGTGGAACATGGCAGCTAATGTTGTGGAGTAAAGTGAAAACACCACAAAGATCAATTATGAAATATGCACATTCAAATACGTAGTATAAATAATATTCTAGGAACAATATACTTGACACCAAAAGTAGAGTCGAGGCCGGGTGCTGTGGCTCATGGCCACAACATAGCACTCCGGAGGCTGAGGTAGGAGGATCTCTTGAACTCAGGAGTTCAAGACCAGCCTGAGGAAGACTGAGACCCTTCTCTGCTAAAACTAGAATAATTAGCCGGGCATCGTGGTGGGCACCTGCTAGAATAATTAGCCTGCATTGTGGTAGTCCTAGCTACTGGGGAGGCTGAGGCAAGAGGATTGAGCCCAAGAGTTTGAGGTTGCTGTGAGCTAGACTGATGCCATGGCACCCTACCCAGCATGACAGAGTTAGACTCTGTCTAAAAAAAGAAAAAGAAGAAGAAGAAGAAAAAGAAGAAGAAATAGAGGCAAAAGTAAAGAAGCAGTGGAAAAATCAGGTCAGTTTCACATCAATCAGTGCCTATAAATATAATAGGCAGTGAAAGTCTGGATCTTTGTGATACTTGGGTCATAAAAATAGAAAAAATTTTGGCATACACTTGAAAGAAAAATATCCGGCAGCAGCATCCAGGAGGAGGTCTGGACAGGTCCCTGACAAGGTTGCTGGGACACCAAACCACTGCTTATGAGAAGATCACACGGAGGCAGGAACAGACGCTGAGTTAGGGCAGGGCAAAGGCCACTCAGGGCTCAGCTCCCAGGGTGGGACTGGGAGGAAACTCTGCACAGAGTGGAGGGAGTTGGCTTTATTTCAGGATGTAAAAGCAAGATGTGTGTTTGGGAAGGTTGCAGATGTGCGGCTGCCTGCGCTGACCGCTTCAGTGGGCATGTGAGGGAGTCGGACGCTTCAGGAGCGGAGAGGAGATTACGGTGACAGGAGCAGACCTGCCTCCCTGCACTCAGTCAGGGGGGCCGCCCAGCACTGGGGGGTAGAGGGGCTCACCTCACAGTGTCAGCGTTAATTAAGATCGTGACATGGGCTTCCTCAACATTAGTTCTTTTCAGGGGCTGACCTGGGACCTCTGGATTATTATCACCTCTGCCTTCAAATAATCACTTATTTCTTTTTTACCTTGGGAGCTGGAAGGGAGGGGAAGATGAGAGAGACAGGGCGGGCTAATCAGTACGCTTCCAAACGCTTCCTGCCCAGCAGCACGAATGCCCGGGGACAGAAGCTGACCAGAGGGGCTTCCAGCTACTTTTCACAGTGGAAACTTTCTTCAGGTAAGTCTTATGTGGAACCTCAAGAACACAAAAGCAGAGCTGTTCTGGGCAGCCTTAACACCCCAAGGTGACTTCCAAGGGTTCCATCAATCAATTTGGGAAAACAGCCTTCGGAAGTTCCTTTTGCCTTCAAGCCTCTGACAGAAGGGAGGGAGGAGCTGGCTCTTCCCCTTTAAAAACCTATGGAATGTTTGTCCTTAATATGGTCCCATGGTAACAGTGACGTCCTTTCCTCGAATGTTTACAATGAGTTAAGAACTACGGGTTCTCGTCTCATTTAATTTTCACAACAATCCTGTGAGGGATAATAATCCTCATTCTCTAAAGGAAAACACCGAGGCCCCAAGGAGACTAGTTAATTAATCAAGAACAGACAGTAAATGAGTCAAACTGATGTTATAAGCAACTCCAACGTTGTGTATGAGGATCTGAGAAACTGGACTTAACATCACTTTTTATGCGGCCACGGAATCCTCCTTGTCTGTGTATTCATGATACTAATGTGTATTTGCCACTTCAAATCTACGTATGGTAAATAAAGGAGTGTACTACGTTGTTAGGGCAGGTAGGAGGGTCCTGGGGTGGTAGAGTAAGAAGGGAAGAGGAAAGGAAGGACATTTACACCGCAAAGGAGTCAACTGTGCCCTAAAGAGAACAGAATAGAAGCTTATCTGGGAAGACGGCCAGACAAATGCATATTCCCCCCAAACAGCAATTCTATAAAGAACCATTGAGCACTAACAAGAACTGGTTAGAAAAAAGTAGCTCATTCACACCAGAAACTACCTAGAGGCACAAACAAAAAAATGTATGAGATTTTTATATGGAAAACCATAAAACTTTACGTAATGAAGAATATCGAACCAGACTTGAAAAAACAGGTATGACAATGTTCAGGAATGGGAAGACGTCGGTTCTACGGAAATTAATCTACCTATGTAATATGATCTATATTGAAATTCAAAGACTCAACAGTTTTTATGGGTCTGGCAAACTAATACTAAAATTTATAAAGAAAATTTATAAAGGCCTCATTGATGTTCCCGGCCTTTAGTGTGCAGATAACAGCTCCATTTCTACAACTATTATTTATTATTTCTCCCCCTATTCCCCTGGGTTAATCAAGTAGCTAGCTCTGCACTTGGCTGTCTCACAGATATGTGGCAGGCAGAGTCAAAGACTGTGGCATTCCTCCAGGAGAATGTATAGGCATAGCCAACTTAACAGAAGAAGGGGAAGGGGAGGGTATTGTCCTTTGGTTATCAGGATATAATTTGGATTTGTTAAACTGAAACTGTAACATTGGTGTAGAAATAGATAAACACACACAAGAACTAAATAGAGAAACCAAAGGCAGACCCATGTCAATGCAGGAATAAGTCATTTCACAAATGCTCTTTGGACCACTGAATACAATTTTCATTACCATTTAAAGCATATAATAAAATGTTATCTCCACCAACCTCACACTATACACAAAAATTAATACAGATGGAATAAATACTCAAATCTTCAAAACAAAACTGAAAATATAGAATATTTTTATGAGATTATAGGGAACACATTTTTAAGGCTCACATGCCAAAGCCAAAGGGAAAATATAAATATACCATATCAAAATATATAATTTCCAAGGACAAAATACATCTTAAACACGATCGAGAAAAAATATGAATGGAAGAAAATATTATGAGCTATATAGCAAAGCATTTGTATCTAACATGCCAAAATCAATTAACAGACAAAAGAAATCTAACAAAGAAAGGGTAGGGGCAAAATTACGTCTTGGTAATTCTTAAAAGAGGAAATATAAATGGCCAATAAAGACATTTTTTAAATGTTTCGGTTCACTAGGAATTAGGAGAATGCCAAGTAAAATAGCAATACAGAAACATTTCTAATCCATCAGATAGCCTAAAATTAAAAGGTAAGTACTGATGAGATGTAGGAAATAGGAAAAAAAGCATAAATCTACAAAACCACTTTTTATTTTTTTTAATTTTATGTCAGATTAATATGAGGGTACAAATGATTAGGCTACATTGTTTGCATCGCTAAGGCAAAGTTCAAGTTGTGGTTGAGCCTTTCGCCCAGGGGGTGTGCTGTCTACCCTTACACGGTGCACGTTAGGAGAGCTTGCCCGTCCCCCTCCCTCCTGAATATAATTGTGCAAAACTGCCTTTTAATACCAAATCTAAACTATAGATTTAAAACTATTTATGTCTGCATTGAGGTATATTGCATACATACTTTTTAGGGCGGAAAGTTTTTTCTTAAAAGAAAAAAAAATTCATTTCCAGAAATACTCCTTAGAGATCTCTTTGACATATGCAGGGGAAGGTGTGTTCAAGGGTGTGGGTCATAGCATTGTTGGTAACAGCCAAAATTTTAAAGCAACTGGAATGTCTGCTCATAAAATATGATACATTTATAGAATGTAACATTACGAAATGGTTATAAGGATAAGCCAGGATATGTATCAACGGATAAAGCTCAAAAACAGAACACACAGTGACAGAAGCAAGTTATGGGCTGATAGATAAATAACACCCAGGAGGTAGCAGACACAGGCCACCGCGAAAAATGGGAAACGGTGTGGCAGGTTGAAGGCGTAGATGGACGCAGAAAACTGGAAAATTACTTGGGCCAGAGAGTTGAATATGCTGTTAATTACTGTCAGTGTGTTTTAAAATTTTTTTTTATAGATTTAGTGAAGACTTCCCTCCTTTCTTTTTAATAATAGCACCATAAAGTTCTTACTGGTTTCAGTTTTATTGTTTTCAGGTTCATAAATCTTCACTATGGAAACCTAGCTTTTTTCCCCCCATTCCCATTCCAGGAAATATGAATTTATGCAACTTTAAAAAAATACTTTATTTAGGTTTTCACCATGGACCCTGGGCTATCTAGAGGAGTCTTGGCTGCACGTCCAGCTGATGGTGAAAAGATCTTAGATTTCCACTTGTATACCTTCCTTCCTTTCCCCTTACTATTCCATCTTCTCTTTTCAATGATCAGGCTCTCAAAGAGAGAAAAAGATATTTTTCAAATAGGAAGGAGCTGCTCTACAAACCCAAGGAGTACAACCCGGGCTCTGTCATGGCAGCTAAGGAGAACCTTGTCTCCCTCTTCCCTCTTTGAAACGACAGGCCTGGTCCTGGGAGAGCTCAGCTCTTGAGCTGAGAAGTCAGAGTGGGCAGGGAAGATGTAACTTGTGGTAGAAACTGCTGCTTGTCTACCAAAACCTGGTTTCCGTTTCTTCCATAGTGACAATTCTGTAGATGGGCCCCCGAGTGACTGCTTGACTTTCAGTACATTTCCCAACCCCCCTTGTAGCTGAGATGTCCTCCTGTGACTTAACTTCTCACCCATGGAGTGTGAGAAGTGACGTGTGGCGCCTCGGGGTCTGGGGCTGAAGAAAGTGAGCACATCCCCTCTGCACTCTCTACCCCCTTCCAACCAGTTGGAACCAGACCATGGAGTGACCTGGCATCCACCATGTAGACGCCAACAACGTCCCAGGGCAGTGGTTCTCCAGGAGTGCTCTTGAGACTCACCGGAATCACCAAGACTTTTCCCAGAAGGCCACAGGAGAAAAGTATTTTGATACTAACCCTAAGACATCATGTGTCCTTCCCCCTCATTCTCACAAAGGTACAGCATATTGGGCACGGGCTGCGTGGAGCACAGCGGTCTGAATACAGAGCTGAGCATGCAATGTCAGCTCTCTCCTGCTTGCCAGAAGTTAAACAGACTGAAACATAAAGCAATATCCCTCTCATTGTTTTTTGTTAAGGTTTGGAAAATGCCGTTACTTTTCATAAAAGTTGATTATTTAGATTAACTTGTATGGATTTATTATTTTTAAATGATTTAACAAATATTTAGCAATTTGTTTTAATTTCTCTTATGATGAGTATCAATAAAGCCCATGTAAATAAAAGCTTTTAAAGGCTCTTCATAATTTGAAAAAAGTGTAAAGAGGTTCTGTGACCAGAAATTTTGACAATCCTCATCCTTGGGTTGAAGGGACAATTACTTGGAAAGAACCTGCATCTCTTAAATGTGAGGGCTGACCCTGCCCCGCTCTCACTTGGAGTGTGACTGTCCACCATAAACATGAGAAGGAGGTTCTGTGTTTTGCCAGTTATCACCAGCAAAGTACCTTGGGTTTACTCAAAGTAATACAGACTATAGTCACAGAGCTGGGATACTAATATATGAAGACTAAAGTATGTGACCTTGGTCCGCCTGGGTAGTAAGGACACAGATATTTTAGGCTGAACATTTGATGACCTTTGCTTATTACGCCAATGCGAAATATTTGGTACTGCTATGACTGTGCTAACTTGGAAGGCAGGCCGTGTTTCAGTGGAGCCCAGAGCTAGAGAAGAAATAAGGGGAAGGAGCCAGAATGTTAGTATATTGTTTACTGATCTTTTCTGTGCTCAGCAACATGTTGCAAGAATTAGATACACTCAAGAAAGAATTGACTGATTTGCAAGCAGATAACAAGAGAAAACAAAGTATCCAGTAATTAAAGACCTCACAAGGTTGAAAAAGCCAACTAACTCTCTCCCTCCAAACCACAAGACTTAGGCTGTTGTTGCAAAAAGGTTCCCATTCACCCACCACCATCACGGGAAGGTCACATATCCCCGAAGCAAAACCCCAGGATGTTGTCTTTCCACCCATGGCTGCTCTTTTAGGAGGCCTTAAGGCAACTGACAAAGAAATAGAGCAGCTTAATAACTGGACCTGTAGAAGAACTTTGATGTGCTGTTACAGGAGCTGACTGGAAGTAAAAAGAGAAGAATTCTACCAAATTTCGGGGTAAGGAATGGTTTTACCAAAGTAAACATAAGTCTAGCCATGAAAGCTGTGTTTGTTTGTTTTTCTTCAAACTTAAAAGAGGTCCCCAGGAGGACACAGTCTCCTGCCACCATTTTGAGGGGCCTGCAGGGTAATGGACAGGAAGGACTTCTCAGAGGGCCAGGGCTCCAGAAGAGAACAGACGAAGAGCTGCTCCAAGAACGCAGAGCCAGGCGTCGCCCGTGGGCTGGCCACGGCAATCACTCCACCACCAGGGCAAGGACCCCCTGCAATCCGGCCAGCCTGCACACTTGTCACTTGCTGAAGTTCAATGCTGGCTGCACTGTGCCCTGACTTCCCTTTGATGAGCAGGAGCCTTTATGTCACGTGTACTGGTCTCACTCTTCCCCTGTTCACTGGTGGCAGAGAGGGATGTTAATGTGAATTTGTCTGTTGAGCATGAAGAGTCCAAACTGAGAACTAGACCCAAGTTGAGATTCACGACTTGGGCACTCGGTGATGGGGCTCTGGACTGTCCTGGGAGAGTGAGTGCACACGCACACTATGTGTGGGAAGAAGGGAGCACGCAGGCTTTGCATGGCCCAGTAGGCAAACCGTGTTGGAAGCTGCTAGTTCGTTTTCCCAACTTTCCACAGTAATGAAACTATAGCCAGGCACCTGTGGCCCAGCTGGGTCATATTCCCCAGAATTCCTCACAATAACATGAATAAGTTCTCAAAAATGCCATGTGAGCTGAAGTGCGAATGTAACTTCTAGATCTGGGACTTCAGCCCCTCACATTATCATCCCCTTGCATGCCGGCTGGAGCCCATATGTGACAGCAACCCTGCTTCAACCTCAGAGCTGAACGCAGTGCCCTCCCAAACAGGGAAGGGCAGGAAAAGCGTAACTCTCCAGCAACTGTCTCTGAGGACCTGATTAGTCTATATTATCTTGTACATCACACAGCCTAGACTTGGGTCATAACACCGGTTAGCAAATTCTATCGGAAGAACTCTACAGAATGTGCATCACTGGTCTTTGTTGTTTTCAACCACACTTCAGGGGCTAAAAGAGTCCAATTTAACATCTTCTCAGGTTGGCATTGTGACAACCTGTAGGTTCTTAGACCCGTCATGCCCGTCACATGAATAAGATTTCAAAATTTGGAGACACCAGTGTAGGTTTCTGAGCGTGAACCAGGCGCAAGCTGGGGACAGCAGAGATAGGTTAGATAGCTAAAAATGAGACTATCAGTCAATGCTTTTTAAGTGACCAGAAAGGCCAAAGGATCTGCCTGGATTACTGTCCAGAGTACAAGGGAGATACTCAATATTGCATGTTTAAAAAGCAGTGGAGAAACCATCAAGTAGCTTCATCCGCTTGGACCACGTGCAATCATTTGACCCAGGGGTGAATGGGTTTGGGTGGCAGTGGCCACCTGCCTGCCTGGCTTTCATGCTTCCACCCAGTGCCAGAAACCACAGAAGGGCTGCCACAGCACCTGTTTTCAACAGCCATACATGGAACAGCATCAACACATCAAAAACCTGATCAGCTTTTTCTAATTTTTCTCTCTTCAAGGCCACATCAATTAGAAGCAAGCCCTGGGACTGACTGACCACTACAGGTTCTGGATTTAGGGTGGGAGGGGAAACTTGAGCTGGGGAGAAAAACAGCCCAGCACAGTAGGTATTCCCAACAGCTGACTGGACTATTGCAGAGATGCTCTGTGCAGCCACCTGTCTCCTTGATCTCCCTGACTCCAGATTTCTTTTATGTGAGGTGGAAACTTGCATCTTATTAGACCTAACCATCTGTGACACAGTGTCTGTAATATGTTAAAGAAGGCTCCAAATAAATAAGAAAAAGACAAGTCTGAAGATAAACGGATGAAGGACAACAGGCAATTCACATCAGGGAGAAACACAAATGATCAGTAAATACACAAAAACATACTTAACTATAATATAACCCAAGACATCTATACTTAAAAAACAAACCATTTCATACTAATCAGATTGGCAAAATCTTAAAACATGAATTGTATCTGGTTGGAAGGGGTCTGGAGAAATAGGTAGTCTCATTCAATATTGATGAAAGTATAACTTGGAAAAGTCTTTTTGGAGGATTCTTTAAGAATAACTGCACAAATTTAAAATGTGTTTGTATACAAGCGTGTGCACACGTGTGTGTGTCTATGTGTAAGTATACAAAAAGGCCTAGAAGAATATATAACAGACTTAACTGTATTTCTATTTCTTAGGAGATGAGGGGCAGTGGAATGGAAGGAGGGTATTGATAGACTTTTATTTTTGCAGCAGGACTTTACATCTGTATGACCACACATCATCATCATCATCATCATCATCATTATTATTATTATTATTATTCTTTGAGACAGAGTCTCACTTTGTCACCCTCGGCAGAGTGCCGTGGTGTCATAGCTCCCTCACAGCAACCTCAAACTCTTGGGCTCAAGCGATTCTCTTGCCTCAGCCTCCTGAGTAGCTGGGATGACAGGCACCTGCCACAATGCCTGGCTATGTTTAGAGATGGAGTCTTTCTCTGGCTGAGGCTGGTCTCGAACCCGTGAGCTCAGGCAATCCACCTGCCTCGGTTTCCCAAGTGCTTGGATTACAGACGTGAGCCACTGCACCCAGCCAACCACACATTATTTGTAATTAAAAATTATAAATGAAAATCAGTTACATAAGCTTTTAAAATATTAAACAGATATACCAAATATTTTAATTGATTTATTTCCCCTTAAAACAGAAGTGTTGGGTGTTGAGCAGGCATAGTGAACTTAATTTTGAGCACCTTTTGGCAACCAAACCATATCTTACCGTAGACAGGCGAGTGTTTCATATTTCACAACCCAATGAGGAAGGCTTCCTCAATACAGCAGAATGTTAAATACAGAACAGCGGTTTTATATCCCCGGACAGTATTAAACCACTTTTTAGTAATTAAAGATTAAAAAAAAAAAAAAAAAAAACTTAGGAAAAGTATTTTGAAATAAATTTTAGAGAATTTTTCAGTAAAAAATTATGAATCCCAGTATTAGTTTTTATCGTTCCTTTTGGCAGAGATTGTCTTCAATTTCTAAGCAGTTGCCAAGGAAAAGACCTTCTGCCAACCCATACTGATGGACTTGCCCATTTTCAGACCAGAATTCATTCAAGAAAACCAGCAAGTCTTCCAAGAAATCTTTTTGTGTAAATGAAATCTTACAGTTTCAAGCCAAGAGTGGGTCATTTAAAGTATAAGGAGACATTCTTACTTGGTCCTCAAAAGACAGAGCCTGGGCCACATCTCTCGGGAAGCCGTCGATAACAATTCCCTCTTCATCAGGGATTTGCATCAATTTTTGTTTTATCTCTGTAATTGTTGTTTCCTTTTATAAAGGGAAAGGACAACAAAAACACAGTTAAACTTGGAACACTCACAGGCTGTGTAAAAGTTTTCACAGAGTAGAAGCCAGTTACACGGCCGTACCTGTGGGGCCAACTCTCCCGTTGTAATGATCTTGGCAATGAGACTCCATTTCCTACTGCTGCTGGCACTATGGATCCTCTTTCTTAGTAATTCTCCCACCGAAATGTACTGGAATCCATAACGCTCTGCAATTTTCAAACTTTGAGTACCCTTTCCACTTCCTGGACCACCTATTATTTAAAATAGGAAAAATTACGACCTTAGTATACAATAAGGACGCTTTTTTTTTTTTTGAGAGGGAGACAGACGGGGTGTTGCCCAGGATGGCGTGCAGTGGAGTGCAGTGACATAACCAGTAATCATACCTCCCTGAAGCCCCGAACTGCCGTGCTCACGTGATGCTCCTGCCTTACTTTCCTAAGGCGCTGAAGGCATGCATCGTCATATCTGGATAATTATTTTTTTAATTAGGAACTCCTATTAATCGAACTACTTCCTGCATCTGGGATGCAGACTCTGAACCACCAATACCTGGGTGGGTAACGGTTCCATTGATGACCTTCTCAATGCTACTTCTGAGCACAGGCCAAGTGGAGACTTAGCTAAGGAAAGGGGAGAACTGTCTTGACCAACTACATCAGATAAGAGAAATTTCTTCCTAATACTTAGAAAAATCTGAATAATTCAGTTGAAAGAAATCTTGATTATCTTTAATGTAAAATCTAACAGTTTTTTCCCATTGTAATCAAAGAAAAATCTATGGGATACAAACCAATGATCAAAATAACAGAAATGGGTTCCATGCCAACAAAGAGTTGACGTGTAATTTGGTGAAATGTAACAATTGTTTTTTAAACCAAAGGCACAGCAATTTTTTTTTAAAACAGAATCTCACTATGTTGCCCTCTGTAGAGTACTGTGGTGTCACAGCTCACAGCAACCTCAATCTCTGGGGCTCAAGCGATTCTTTAGCCTCAGCCTCCTAAGTAGCTGGGACTCTAGGCACCTGCCACAATGGCCCAGCAACTCTTTTTGTTGTAGTTGCCATTGTTGTTTAGCAGGCCCCGGTTGGGTTCAAACCTGCCAGCATTGTGTATGTGGCCTGAGCCCTAACCACTGTGCTATGGGTGCCGAGCCAGGCACAGTAATTTTGACACAGTTAATCCAAAAAGTTTTTGAATTCTGTTTGCACATTCATATCCTTGCCTTATCTCCTTTGAATTCAAAGGTTTTATGCAATGAATATGCACAGTGAATGGAATAGGTTCTTAAGGTAGAAAATTTTCATAGAACTAATAACTCTGAGTTTGTGATACATTAGTATAAAATAATGAACATTTTGTGACATAACTCATCGTTAATCTTTTGTAACTGCCATTTATTTAAAAAAATAATCACAAAATATTAATTATATATGCTCCAGATTTTATTTCCAAACCATATCAGATTAATTTTTAGTTATTTATATTTCCAAACAACATCAACTAATTAGAATTTAGAGTCAGAATAAATTTTAAAATGAAATGTATATCAATCAGCCCAGTCTGTGGTTATTCGATGGCAATTATCAAAAAGAAATATTTCCAAGTGCTTAAGCATAAATTACTTACTGACTGTAGGCAAAACATTTTAAAAAGTTGGTGTCTAATAAATAGTGAAATATTTTGGTAATACAAATCAAAACATATGATAATTCATTAAGCAATATTGATAATAAAAATGAACAGAAAAGTGAGCTGATGTTTTCCCTACTAATATCAAGACTTTTGTGTGAAGCCATTTTATATCTAATTATTTAATAAATATTTTTATTCTCTCAAGTAATAGACGTACAAAAGAAAGGCCTTTTCTGTTTTAGCACTTTTGTAGGAAGAGTTGAGTGGATAGATTTGGTTAGCAGAATTCTAAGATCAACTAATGCAATGTGAATAATTTCTTATCCTCATCCCAAATAATGCCCTTAAATCTTAATCTGGCTTTCAGCTTTTCTTGATTTATTAAACATCATATAGCCATTTGGTTGTATTTTGACTATTCTCTTCCTAGGAGATACTAAGTCCTATTGTATTAAACTTAACATTATGAACTACTTCCACTAGGTTATTAAACTCTTTATTTTGCAAATCAAAAGAAATTTGGCTTTAAATAGCTGCTTTTAGCTTATTAACATATGAGCAAATCATGAATTGGCTTGAAGAAAAACAATTAAATGACCAGATCCACTGACAAATTCAAACCAATTTAATCCTTAAAGAATCAGTATCTTTCACAAAACTATATTTCCCCATTTGTTCTCACAAACCATCAAACTCAGAGATTGTGAATTTCACTGAAATTTAGAAAATCACACATCCTGTGAAAATTATAGCACTTTCAAGGAAAAAAAAATTTTTTGACAACTAATGGAGGCCATCAGAAACAACAACAACAAAAGCAGAAATGATTGCCACACTGAGAGAGAATGGCACGAGTGTATTTCATGAGTTGGTTTATTGTAGCTTCCTAACTAATAAATTCTGCTCTCTTCTTTCTAAAGCTAGAATGGGCTTAATTTCATTTTATTTTTCTTATCTCTAGCACTTATCAATATTAGGATCCATCTAACTGAAATTTTATGGTTAGCTTAACATAAGAGAGGTTCATATCTGTGCCAAGAGGGCCAGCTTTAAAAAAATCCTGTTGCACCAGACGGGAAATTTTGTTTCTTTGATATACTACCATGTCAGCATTGGTATCTCGCCCACATCTTTAAAAATTTGT
This sequence comes from Loris lydekkerianus, assembly GCA_963574355.1. Classification (NCBI taxonomy): domain Eukaryota; kingdom Metazoa; phylum Chordata; class Mammalia; order Primates; family Lorisidae; genus Loris; species Loris lydekkerianus. The sequence continues at coordinate 20,971 of CAUYPK010020068.1, forward strand.
ACATTTCTGGTACGATTATTTTATAATTCCTCAAAAGTCATAACATTGCCCCAATTTTCTCAGACAACTTAAGATTCACCTCTTCCCTTTCTTCCCTTGACTTAATCCTCTTAAAATTATTTAGACTATGGGTTCCTGTTCATTCTGGTAATGAATAAAATGTTATGATGCCCCACGTTGAGTCTATAACCAGAATCACAATGTTTTGGGAATCAGGTTGATTTCACTGAGTAAAGAGAGGAATGTAAAGTGAGGGAGAGTTGAACATTTATGCCTTCTCCAAATATTTTATAACTCCAAATAGCTTATTGAAATAATTTTAATCATTTTCACATAAAATTCACAGTGCATAAAAATTAAGTATGTGCTTTTTTATTCAGAGTAATGTGATATTAAACTATTTCTGTGGACAATAAAGTTTCCATTTATCCATCCTGTTAATAATCACCAATACTTTACAAACAGCAACAGGAAAAACAAAATAGAAAAAAATGTGTCTGTCTACATGTAAACTACAAAACTCTGAAATAATTCCCAATTTTTCTTCACCTGTAGCTCTATCATTGAATGAAGTGTTTCCTTGGATTCAGAGTAAGAACTCAAAATTTTTAAGCACACAATAAAGTATTCCACTTACTTTTTTTTTTTTTAAAGGCTTAATATTTAATAATAATAACAACAATGTTTAAGATAAGGACTGGAAGCAAAAACCTCGTAAAGAATGAACGAACATAAATACATTCTGAAAAGAAATCAGAGAAGTGCTGCATCAAAGTGTTCCACTTTCAAGAAAAGAGATTTATGGCATCATCATGGCCACCGCACGCCATAGACTATTGACTTTTTGAAAGCTGATTTCTAATGCTGATTTCTCTTTTGGGAAGCTTATTTTTAATAATTCGGGGCTAAAGATATTTGCAATTTTATTTTCATTTCACTTTGAAGAGTACAAATGTCACTCCTTTTAGTCTGATGAACTTAAATTCTTATTATAGCTTGGTGTTTCTTGACATGCTTTCCACCTAGTTGCTATCATTATCTGTCCTTTGAAGCTACATCTCTGCCTGCGGGCTGTATACATTTGGTGCTCTGTTCATAGCTCCTGCTAGAATAGCTTTGAACAGATTTGTGCAAGCTTTTTGCCTTTGGTCATCTCTGCGAGAGCCGAGTCTAACTGGTAAATGAGACGATGACACGTATGTTGCTTGTTCACAAGTCTCTTCATGACTTTTATAGATTTGGAGAAAGCATTTGCAAGAGTGGCCAAAATACATTCTTCAAAAATACTTAAAACGTTTTCAATCCCTATGCCTTGTAAAATGGCGTGGGACTGACATTTTCATATTCAATGTAGGATTCGTAGTGGCAATTTTAAAAATCAACTATTATCATTGTTGATTTTGGTTACTACTCAGATATATGAACAGGGTAAAGTACTATTCTATTATATTTGCTTGTCTAGTAAACATAGAAACTTAGATTTTATTATAGGTGCTAGTTTATCATACAGAAGGTTAATTTATATAAATATTTACCAAGATATTATTTTTCTTTACCTCTAAAGTTTATAATGAATAAAAATTCTATTTTTTGAATTAAAGGGGAAAACATCACATTGTGTTTAGGAAAAAATTTCTTTCTTTCTTTTTTTTTTTCTTTTAAAGCCAGAGTCTGGCTATGTTGCTCAGGCTGGATTTGAACTCCTGAGCTGGAGGGATCCTTCCTTGTCTGCCTCCTGAGTAGCTGGGACTATTACTATGGCCAGCTCTTAGAAAACTTCTAATGGACTCAGTTGTCTCTGTTAAAGATTAAATAAATAAAATCACAGGACAATAAATCTTGAGATTACTTACTTTCAATTTATTATAAAGAATTTCTATGGCATTGGAAGGGAATCTATACAAATGCAACAGGCATCAGATTATACAACATGTATGTTTCATTGAAAATTGCCCTGAAAATATTTCCATTTATTGTTCCTTGGGCTTTTTCATCTATTGCTTGTCATTAGCAATATACACAATTGACACTTCTGGATATGCAAAAGTACAAACAAAGTTAGCATGAGAATCTTGATTTCTTTTTTTCATACCTATGACAAGAATGATTTTTGGTCGAGGTCTAGTAGGATCAAAAACCTCATACTCCTCAATTAACTCTGCAGTCTCAGAAAGATCCGTGTCACTTTCTATGGAGAATTGATGGATTGGAGGGAGCCGATCATACCGCCGATATGAAAAGTTTGAATTTTCAGGCATTACTGCAAAAGAGTAAGATAACTTTGAAAAGGGAAAAAAGCACTATAAAATATGTTTCACACTTAACCAACTAGTAAAAGAAATTTAAAAACTAAGTGGGTTCGATATATATTTTTTTTAACTGGAGGAAGACTCCCTATTTGGCCAGTAAATTTTCTCCTAAAGAATCGGGTCAATATTTTGGCCTTTCAGAGCCATAAAATTTCATACTCAACTCAGCCGTGGTGGTGTGAAAGCCGTCATAGGCAAAACATAAGCAAATAAGTGTGCTGTGTTCCAATAAAACTATTAAGAAAACCAGGCAATGAGATACACTTGGCCAATGGGACTTTGTCTCCTGCTGTAGAAGGGCTTTCAGATATTCCCTAGTCTTGTTTAATTGGCATATACATCTTGGCCTCTATCAATAGTGCTCCCTGGAGTTGTGAACTTCACAATGATATGCAGCTGCCCACACAGCCAATGTTTCTGCATCATGAATTTCATTCACTCAACAAATACAGATACACACTTCCTTACTATGACCCAGGAACTCAGTGGAATAGGCTAGTGGCATAATGAACAAAAATCTAGTGTCCTGTCATAAGTCAGGTATAAAGGCGCAAACAATTGCTATAACTAGAATATCTTTCAACATCATTTAATTTTACTTTCCCAACACATTTATTATCCATAATCTATTTTATTTAAAAATGTAAATAATGAAGATTTAAGTTTATATCTACAAGGGCAACAAATGTGTATCATTTATGTTATTTACAACATGCCAGACATGTTAGTGTTGAGGGTGATTTGGTAAAAAATGAGACGTAGTCCTGTCTCTTCTGCATTTACAAACTGGAGCTTAAATGCTTATATCTGACAGCTGTATACACACCAGACAGGATAAGTGCTAAAATGAATATCTTCCATGGTAAACACCACAGTAAGTCAATGAATGGGTGAATCCATTTAGCCTAGAGTGGAAAGAAAGTACATCCAAAAGAGGCAGGACCTGACGTTTGAAAGATAAGCATAGGTGATAAAGCGTAGAAATAATACAGCAGTTGGTGGGAGCAGCACAAAGACTCAATCAAAGACAAAGACAAATGGCAAATTTAAAAGGACTAGAGGACAGAGCTAGTAAGTCCAGATGATACAGATGGTCTCAACTAGTTGTTGATATAGAGTTTGTGACAACAGGAGCTGCAGCCCTTCCCCACTTATTCCAACCAGGAGACCAATTTGAGCCAAGAATTTGGCAAGTGGTTGCCCCGCCACAGTGGGAGTGTACAGCCAAGCTTCCCTGTAGAGTGGGGATGGTGCCCCTGCCCTTGAAGACTTTTAATGGACCCAGGTGCCCAATTTTGGAGCTTCCTCCATGCTGGTGTTTTGTGGAGACATATGCTACTAGGTCACACACACAAGCTGGATGGGACATTTGAGACCTGGACAACCAGACTGTGAAACTCACAGGGTTGTGCTTCCATCAGCAGACTTTCTGGGTGGGTGGGGCCTCTTCAGCCCCTCTCTGGCAGTTTTCCCTAGAAGTTTGGAGTTGAAGGTTTAATCTTGCCGAAATAGCTACCTTACCAGCTTCTGGGGAAATGGGGGCTAGCTCACCCAACCCAGTCTCAGCCAGCCTCACTCCTCCACCCACTTCTACTGTGGTGGAGAGAAAGAACTCATCTGGAAGCTCCAGGACCCCACCTACCACTTGTGACATTCTGAAGTCCTCCTGAGGAACTAGAGCTGGACACTGGATTCCAAACACAACACTGCAGCTCCTTCCTTCTGGAAAGTACTACCTTCTGGTAGGAAGGTCAATTTGCCTTTATAGCATTTACTGACTCAGTTGTATAGGGTGAGGTCGATTTTCACCCACAAGCAGCACCTACTGTCTCAGAGATTAAATTGGGTGTGCCAATACAATTCACACTGGTAGGAAGCCCAGAGGGCTGGGGAAAGAGAAAAGATTTGAAAGATCTTCATCCTCTCTAATTAAAGAGAGACAGGGAATCTGCCTACACACATAGCTCACCACTGCTACAGCCTACAGTACCTAGCAACTGAGAAAACCACCATACTAAGGATATTAATAACCAAGGCATCTATCCAGAACCTAGCTCTCCATCAAAGCACCCACAAACAAAGCCAAAAGTTCTTACCCAACATGTGCTACAAAGATATCTCTATGGGTGGGGGAGCCCCATCTAAACAAAAGTAAATCCAAAAAATAAGAAGCAACAGCTGCTCCAGATGAGAATGAATCAGTGAAAGAGTCCACAAGGACTCTTACAGACTCAAGGTTAAGAGATGGAAGAAAATATACCATGCAAATGGAAACAAAAACAAAGCAGAGATAGTCATTCTCATATCAGATAAAATTGACTTTAAATCAGCAATAATAAAGAAAGACACAGATTATTATCATACAATGATAAAAGGTGAAATTAAACAAGGGAAATAACAATACCAATATGCACCGGACACAGGAGCACCCAGATTTGTAAATCCAACCTTATAGATCTAAGCCAAGAGATAAACAGCAGCTTCACAATTGCCAGGAACTTCAACATTCCACTGACAGAACTGGACACATCATCCAAGTGGAAAATGAATAATGAAACACTGGACTTAAATGAGACTCCAAAACTAATGGGCCTAATAGACATTTATAGAACTTTTTTTTTTTTTTTATATTGTTGGGGATACATTGAGGGTACAAGAAACCAGGTTACACTGATTACATTTGTTAGGTAAAGTCCCTCTTACAATTGTGTCTTGCCCCCAAAAGGTGTGGAACACACCAAGGCCCCATTTATAGAACATTTTACACAAAAAGTAGTGAATATGCATTTTTCTCATCAGCACATGGAACATTCTCCACAATGTTCATATAATCATGTGACCATAGACCAAAAATATGGCTCAATAAATTAAAAAAAATTAAAATCTTCTCAGATCACATAAAACTAGAAATCAATTTTTGAGAAACACCCAATTCTACACAAAGTCATGGTAATTAAATAACTTGCTGCTGAACAGTTATTGGATCAATGATGAAATTAAGATGGAAATCAAAAGATTGCCCAAACAGAATGACAAAGGGGGCACAAGCTATCAAAATTTATGGGATTCAGCAAGAGCAGTTTTAAGGGAAAATTCACATCCTTTAGTGCCTACATCAAAAAGATAGAAAGATCACAAATTAACCATCTAATGACACATCTCAAGGAACTAGAAAAGGAAAAGCAAACCAAGCCCAAAGTAAGCAGAAGAAAAGAAGTAACTAAGGTCAGAGCAGAACTAAATGAAATAAAAAACAAGAAAATAATACAGATGATCAACAAAACAAAAAATTGGTTCTTTGAAAAGAAATGAAATTGATAGACCTCCTGCTACATAAAACCAGGAATTGAAAAAATAAGGACCTAAATAAGCTTAATCAGAAATGAAAAAGGTGGCCAGGTGCAGGGGCTCATACCTGTAATCCTAGCACTCTGAGAGGTGGGGGCAGGTGAATTGCTTGAGCTTAGGAGTTTGAGAGCAGCCTGAGCAAAAGTGAGACCCTATCTTTACTAAAAATAGAAAAAACGAGCTAGGTGTCATGGTGAGCATGTGTAGTCCCAGTTACTTGGGATGCTGAGGCAAGAGGATCACCTGAGCCCAAGAGTTTGAGGCTGCCATGAGGCCACAGCAACTCTACCCAGGATGACAGAGTAAGACTCTGTATAAAAAAAAAAAAAAAGAAAGAAGGAAAGAAAGAAAAAAAGAAAGAAATGAAAAAGGAGATTTTACAACTGATAACTTAGAAATACAAAATATTATCTGTGAATACCATGAAAATCTCTATGCACATAAACTCAAAAACATAGAAGAAATGGAACCCCCTGCCCCCAGACTCAATCAGGAAGAAAAAGGACTCCTGAACAAACCAATCATGAGCAGTGAGATTGAAGCAGCAATACAAAAAATCTTCTAACAAAACAAAAGCCCCAGACTGGATGAGTTCACGGCCAACTTTTATCAGACCTACAAAGAAGAGTTGGTACCCATATTGTACAAATTATCCCATAATGTCAAGAAAAAGGGAATCCTCCCAAACTCATTCTACAAAGCCAGTATCACTTTGATACCAAATCCAGGAAAGGACACAAAAACAACAACAAAAAAGAGTGCTGATTTATTCCTTATGAATATAGATGTAAAAATTCTCAATAAAATACTAGCAAACCGAATTTTGCTATCAATAGTCTACCACGACCAAGTGGGCTTCATCCCAGGAATGCAAGGATGGTTCAACATATATAAATTGATAAATTTGATTCAACACATAAACAGAAGCAAAAACAAAGATTATATGATCACATAAACAGAAGCAATTGCTAAGTCGTAGAAGCAACCCAAATGCCCATCAGTTCATGAAGGGATTAACAAACTGTGGCATATGTATTCTGTGGAATACTATTCAGCCATAAGAAAAGATGGAGACTTTACAACTTTAATGTTTAACCAGATGAAGGTGAAACACATTCTTCTTAGTAAAGTATCTCAAGAATGGGAAAAAAAATCCAATGTATTCAAAACTTGCAGAAAAAGCATTTGACAAAATTCAGCACTCTTTCATGATAAAAACCCTTAACAAACTAGGCCTAGAAGGATCATGTCTCAAAATTATAAGAGCCACATATGACAAACCCACAGTCAACACCATACTAAATGGGTAAAAGTTGAAAGCATTTCTACTAAGAACTGGAACAAGGCAAGGATGCCTATTATTACCACTTCTATTCACCGTAGTACTAGAAGTCCTAGCCAGAGCAATCAAGCAAGAGAAGGAAATTAAGGGCATCCAAATTGGGAAAGCAGTTAAATTTTTTATTTTTGCTGATGATTTGATGTTATGTATCTAGAAATCCTCAAAGACTCCACCAGAAGACTCTTGGAATTGATAAATAAATTTACTGAAGTCTCAGGTTACAAAATCAATGTACACAAATCCTAGACAACAATAATAGTCAAGCTGAGTTTTAAATCAAAAACTCAATACCATTCAGAATAGCTACAAAGAAAATAAGATACCTAGGAATATACTAGGTGAAAGATCTTTATAAAGAGAGCTTCAAAAGACTGAGGAAAGAAATTGCAGATGACACAAAGAAATGGAAAAACATCATGTTCATGGATCAGTAGAATTAACATTGGTAAAATGTCCACACTACTCAAAGTGAAAATGATTTACATATTCAATCCAACCCCCATCAAATACCAGTACCTTGTTCCACAGATCTAGAAGAAATAGTTCAACTCTTTGTTTGAAACCAGAAAAGAGTCCAAAGTAATTTCAAGCAAAAAGAAAAAATCTGCAGGCATCACATTACCAGACTTCAAACTATGTTACAAGGCTATATAGTAACCCAAATGGCATGGTATTGACACCTGAACAGAGACACAAACCAAGGTAACAGAACAGAAAACTCATATATAAAACCATTCGCATACAGCCAAATGATCTTTGAGCAAGCAGACAACAATATAAACAGGGCAAAAGAAGTCCTGTCAATAAATGGTGCTGGGAAAATAGAATTCCCACATGTAGATAAACGAAACAGAACCCATATCTCTCAACATTCACAAAAATTAATTCAAGATGAATAAAAGACTTAAATTTAAGGCATGAAACCATAAGAATTCAGGAATAAAATGTCGGAAAAGTTCTTCGAGATATCAGCCTAGAGAAAGAATTGTGAAAAAGACCCCAATGGCAATCACAGCAACAACAAAAATTAAATAAATGGGACTTAATTAAATTAAAATCTTCTGCACAGTCAAAGAAATAATCAACAGAGCAAAAAAACAACCTACAGAATGGGAGAAAATATTCACAAGCTATGCATTTGATTAAGCCCTAATAACCAGAATCTACAAAGAACTCAAGCAAATCATCAAGAAAAAAATCAATCAGCCCCATCAAAAAGTGGGCAAAAAACATGAACAGAATCTTTTCCAAAGAAGAGAGACTAATGAATGGCCAATAAAAATAGAAACAAATGCTTAATGTCACTAATCACCAGGGAAATGCAAATTAAAACCACCATAAGATATTCCCTAACCCGTTAGAAAACCTTTAATTAAAAGTCCAAAAGTAAAGATGCTAGCTAGTGGATACAGGAAGAACACTCACATGCTGTTGGTGAGACTGCAAACTAGTACAACCTCCATAGAAAACAGTATGGAGATAGCTCAAAGAAGTAAAAGTCAACCTACCATTTGATCCAACAATCCCACTACTGGGTATTTACCCGAAGGAAAAGAAGTCATCTTATCAAAAAGACACCTGCAGTCTAATTTTTATTGCAGCATCTTATCAAAAAGTCATCTTATCAAAAAGACACCTGCACTCTAATTTTGAAGATATGGAATCAACCCAAGTGCCTATCAATTCGTGAGGGGGTTAATAAAATGTGGTATGTGTATGTCATGGAGTACTACTCAGTCATGAAGACAGGTGACTCAATGCCTTTTGCAGCAGCATGGATGGAACTAGAGATCACTGTCCTGTTCTAATAAACAAATACCACATATGTTCACTTTTAAATTAGAACTAATTGAAGAGCATGTGCACAGAGGAAAGCAAAACTCAACAGAAATCAAATGAAGGGACAAGAGAAGGAAAGGAGGAATGAAAACCTCCCTAATACGGACAGTGAACACGGTCTGGGTGATGGGCACATTTACAACCGTGACCCTGGTTACTTACCAGCAATTCTGGGAAATTTGGGTTGGGGGACTATCTTATCAGCAAAATATTTGAGTTCTTAAATCTAAATCATCTAGTGTTGATTCCTGCATGAATAGGGAAAGACTCTTCTCTTCTGAGCTATGTCTGTGGAAATGCTATTTCTGCTTTCCCTCGTTTGTGTGTGTTTCTTAAATTTAGCAGCACATTGTGATTTTTCTCTTACTGAATTCAAATAAAAGCTAAGAGGGTCATGACTGAAAAACTAAAATTTGTTTCCTGCTATTCTTATAAGTAGAATTGTTTCCATTTCAAATTTTGTCTGTATAGAATAAACTTCGGGGAACAATTTTTGAGAATGGTCTGGCAGGCATGGGGAACCTGCAGCCTACGGCAAAATGTGGCCTTCTAAGTCATTAAGTGTAGCCTTTTGACTGAATCCAAATTTTAAAGAACAAAGCCTTTTATTAAAAGGGGTGCAGCACAATTGCTAAGTTGTAGAAGCAACCCAAATGCCCATCAGCTCATGAAGGGATTAACAAACTGTGGCATATGTATACCATGGAATACTATTCCAGCTGTAAGAAAAGATGGAGATTTTATATCTGTTATGCTTACCCGGATAAAGGTGAAACACATTCTTCTTAGTGAAGTATCTCAAGAATGGAAAAACAAAAAAAAATACAAAAAAATTTGACAAACCCCCCCCCCCCACATCAATTAAAAAACAAACAGGGGGGGCGCGGGGGGGGGGGGGGGGGGGCGGGGGGAGGAGAGGGTGGTTGGCGGGAGTAGGAAGGTCAATGAAGAGCTCTCACCTAATGTCCACAATATGAAGGTGTTTAGCATGCCCCTTGGGTGAAGGGCTCAACTACAACTTGAACTTTACCTTAGAATTGAAAATAATGTAGCCTAAAAATGGGTACATTCATATTAATTTAAAAAAAAGGTGGGGTGAAGCAGAGAAAGATGAAGCTTTTCTTGTCTCCTTTGATACTTAAAAAAGAATAAATCTTGAAATCAGAAGGCCACAGTTTCCCCATCCCTGGAAGGGTTGAAAATATACTGAAATTTTCCAGGAGATCACTGCATTTTAGGAAAGAGTTTTAGAAATTCTTTTAAAAGTATTAACTTTAGTTTCCCCTGATGGAATCTGATTCCATCTTTCTCATCAAATTATATTTCTCAACTTATTCTAGAAACTCAAAGGCTGGTTGGCTGATGTTGAACCCCCAATTCACAAAAAGATCAGAATACCATAAATCTTCCCTATTGAACTCCACCTAAACAAATCCTAAAATTGAAGCAAGTTTACTTTTTCTAGCACCCAAATGCCTGATCTAATACAATGCATTTTGTAGCTGCTTAACATATTTTTGTTGAATTTACTGCTATAAACTTTATGTGAATGTATGCAGAGGCATTAATATGAACTCTGAACTTGGTAACATATTAATAAGCCAAAATCTCTCGCCAGCTAATGTAAAAGTTAAATTATTATGTAATAATTACCAATTTCACTTATTTTCTACTCATTTATTTGGAAAAAAAACTTATTTGCAATTTTAAGGAACATTCATGGTTTGTTAATATAATTTACTTTGCAAAATGAAGAAGTCAGTAATATAAAATTTCGTTTAAACTGTTCATGAATTGCTGGACAATGATACATCATTTTGTTTGTCTTTTCATAGAGTTGATTGGAATTAGAAGCAAAGAGAGCTTAATTATGCTCAGGGACTTAGATTCTTCCAGACTTTTGTAAACTAAGTTAAATCACTGTATAAAATCTAAATATGTTTAAAAGATAATTTCTATAGCTATAAAACTGTCTATTATTCCACATATACATTACCATTTCTTAGAAAGGATCTCCGTGGCTGTCCTCCATTCAGAGGAGGTAAGGTCTTCTTCTCCTGGCTGACGAACGTATCCCATTTCACTTTGTCACAGCCTCCGAGCTCCTTTACTTTCTGTAAACAACCTTCCAGGTACTCTATTGGGTCTTCTGGCTTAGAACACATCAATCCATTCAAAAGGCTCTGTAATATAACAAAATAGTTACCAATACATTTTTAATCCACCTTTATTAAAATAGTGTTATGTCCCATCTTTGCATTCTGAATTATGTCCTTTGCTTTTGTCTTTTAATAAACAATTTGAGTTGAAGTTAGGATTTGGTTGAGTAATGAAGGTAATCCTTTAAATTCTTGACAATTAGTTTTCAGCACAGCATTCTCTACCTTGTAAATAATAGACAACTAGATTAGGAAATGGAAGAGGCTTATTATGGTGAGATAAAGGACAGCATATGAAAAAACGCTTTGTCATTCTTTATTTCTCTCCTACTTATCTTTAAAATCTCCAAGCCTCAGTTTCTTCTATAAAATGAGGGAAATAATGAACACATCGGGGCTTTTTGAGAATTAAATAATTTAGTACTTGTACAGGGATATGAAGTGCTTGCCATATACTAAGAACCCTACAAATGGTGGTTTTACTTATTACAGGTATTATTGGGAATGCTCCTCCCGAATCCCTAGCTTGGCCTTGGACCTTCTCTTCTGTGTTTCTGTGTTCCAAGGGTACTAGCAAGGAACATCACACTTGGTATTTACACTGAAACCCTCAGTTTATGTACTGGGGGTCTCCTCTTGTAAACCACACTCTTCAATAACACAGAGTGTATTTCATTTATTTTTTAATCCCCAGTAACAGACACTTTCCCTGGAATGTGGTAGGTGCATAATAAACTATTTTCTGATTAGGAAAAAAAAAATCCTCAAAATTCAAGTCTGAGTGAGACTCAAAAAAATTGAAGTCTGGGCTCGGCGCCCGTAGCTCAGTGAGTAGGGCACCAGCCATATACAGCGAGGCTGGTGGGTTTGAGCCCAGCCCAGGCCTGCTAAATAGCTATGACAACTGCAACCAAAACATAGCCGGGCATTGTGGCAGGCGCCTGTAGTTCCAGCTACTCGGGAGGCTGAAGCAAGAGAATCACTTGACCTCAAGAGTCTGAGGTTGCTGTGAGCAGTGATGCCACAGTACTGGACCAGGGGCAACAAAGTGAGACTCTGTCTCAAAAAAAAAAAAAAAAAAAATTGAAGTCTGAAGGTAAAAAATTGCTATTTGATCCATAGTAAGTGACTACAATACCCACTGAGGTTCCAGGGGGGCAGGGGAAGCATGATTCTGCTATTCTTTTTCTGTTCATAGTGTTCAATGTGTCACATGTACTAGTTTCCAAAAACGCTACAAGTTTGGAAATGTTGACTTCTGGGAACTAAACTGTTGTGCAAAATATTTTCCTTTACAATATTTCAGGAAGAAAACATAAAGGATTATCACCAATATACATCAATAATGTACAAAACACCCTCTGCAAGGCTAATGTCTTTTCTAAATACAGTATTAATATTTTATTTTCAGATTATTCTTTTGTACTTTGCCAAGAATTGTAGGCTATTCTTACCAGGTACATTTGTTTTCTGAACTCCATCAAGCAAGCACAAGTGCAGAGAGACTAACCGGGCATCCAATCCAGTTTGTGTGTCAACACCTGTGCTATGTACACGCACATTTCAGTCTGGCTTCTCACATTCCTCCTAAACACCGAGCCGTTATTAGCATCATCCATACCTGAAGACCCCCGTGTCACACCGGCATTAGCCTACTCAATGTACTCTCAGCATGGTGTGCCACGATTACCCCATTTTACTGATTAGAAAATCATGGCTCAGAGATGTTAGTGACTTGCTCAAGATTCCTCAGCTAGAAACCCCGAACACCAGGATCCCAGCTCAGTATGATCCCAACTCAGCGTTTCTGATTCCAAAGCCTGTATGTCCCTTTCCATACATCTTGAAAAAATGTGATAAGTGAGCAAAAGAAAATAGCAGATTCACTGTGCCCCATGTATAACCCAACTACAATATGAATTACTCAAGATCAGGTCTTTTACTTTTCTTATCCTTAGTATTTCTGAAAATGGGTGAACACACTCAATGAGTCTTTTCCGACTGGGAAACATATGTTGGACAATTAAGTTTGAGAACTCATCCTAGAAAAGGCGCTACAGTCCTCACTGCTGAATATCAATCACTACAGTCCCCTTTAAGATCCTCCCCTTGGGAAACAATGCACAAAGGAATTTTGGAACTCTTTCTCTGGAATGGCCATCAGAGCTATGGAGGTCTGACAATTAAGTTTGGGAAACTCATTCGAGAAAGAGTGCTTTGAAGGGTGGATTAGGCACTGGTGTGGGTGCAGAGCTGTCCAAGGAGAGTACTCAGAAGGTGACTGCAGTGGTATTCAGCACTGAGGTAATCAGCATTTTTTCTAAGATGAGTTTGTGAACTTCATTGTCTGACCTCGTTTATGCACATGTCCAGCCACCCTAAACAAAACTATTCCCCATGATTTTAAAAATAGGACAATCAGTTCTGCTCCTTCATGGATAATTTAAATCCTTTCTTCTAACAGCCAGCCACTAGCAGGGATTGAAGACATCCAGTAGACGTTACTTGTCTCCAAGTTAATCCTTTGAGAAGGTAAATAATATAATGTGAGTATCCATATTAATTGCCAAGTCTCTACTGTAAAGTACAAGATCAATCTATATACCATAAATTTAGCTAGAATTAAAAACTCATGACAAAGTCAGGAGAAAGTGGACTGAGAAAATTAATCTAAAAACAGAAACACATTTCACACATAAACCTAGCCTACAGAATGTCTCAAGGAAGAAACTCGAAAAGGTCATTTAGATGCTTCTACTTGTTTGATGATATAAAGAGTCAATAATCAATAACCAATAATCAATCTACAATGTGTCTAATGACCACAACTGGGGCCCGGGTTTTGGAGTTTGATAGATACCTAACTGCTAAACTTTGTATACCTAGAGTATTGTGATTTTGATGGAGAAAGTCCACGTTAGAAAGCTAAAGTGTTTAGTCTTACAGGCTCTCCCATCACGTGGAGAACTGCCCGGTTTTGCTCCCCTCTTGACCTGCACACAGCCCAGATTCATTTCACTGGAAAACAGAGCCTTTGAAGGTCACCAGCATTCTTCTTCCAGCTTCCCATCATTCAGGATCGAATCCACAGACACTGTATCACTGTATTACTGTATTCTACTTAAGCTAGCTGATTTCCTTCTCTGGGTGTGCACTATTTTAAAATTTCCCATTCAAATGCAGAAAAGACAATAAAAAGCATAAAAACCCAACAAAAACTCCTGTCATTACTTATTTGCATACACAGAGCAGATTTTCATGAACAACCTATTAAGGTAAACTCTGTGCTTACCTTCTACGAGGAAGGAAAACAGCACCCATATTTGTAAAGAAAAAAGACACAGTATTTAGTAGTATTTTGCAATAAGGTGGCCCTCTTCTAGATGTGTTAAGTTCCTCTTTTAGAAGTGTAGAAATGAAATTGATCTCATTAGTAATTTCTGAGAGAAAAACCTTCAACTCTTAATCTCCATATATAGTTTTTGAAAACGAAAAACCAAAAATCTCAAGACTGCCCCATGCTCTCAACGCCTGTCCTGACAGAACATCACCTGATTATTTTCACACATTTGCTAGATTTGGGCTTGAGCTCAGAGGGTGGTTCCCCTGAACTCTTGGCTTCAGATGGCCTGAAAAAGGGCGTATAGAAGAGAGAGATAAAAATGAAGGTCTAGAATTATGGCGGCTCATGTTAAAGACAGTTTGAGGAAATAGGGGCAAATTATTATTCTGAGTTGTATTTTAAAATTCCTTTTAACAGGACAAATCTCCCAAACAGGAAAAAGAACAGCCCACGACCATTAGTCTGCTGTGTTGGGCCATCACTTTTCAGAAACGGGGGCCAGTTTTGCAGTGAATGGGTTTCCCCTTTCAGGGTTCGTCCCATAAAGCGTGGCTTCATTTCATTCTTTTTTTTTTTTTTTAACCTAAGCAAAAGTCACTTAGGATTCAGGAATGTTTAAAAAATTCAAATATCGAGAGAAGGAAAGGAAACAAAATGGACAGACTGTGGCTGGGCACTACCCAAGGTGTTTTTTAGTTCGTCCCCAGAGCCCCCTCTCTCACCCAGTCAGTGTCCCCTCTGCCCTGGTCCCTGGTGCAGGTGACGCTGTGATCAGTCTGAACGCAGAGCAACAGGAGTCCCTCCCGCCTCGCCGCTCCCTCCTCAACCCGCGCTCTCCCGGTGGGTCGCCGGGCGCAGGCGACAGCTGCCGTGGAGACGCGAGGCTACAGCGTCCGAGAAACGTGCCCGGAGTTCATTCACCGGCAGCGCAGAGCAGCCCCGGGAGCCAGTCACCCGCGAGGCAGCGCTCGGGCTCCACGCCGTCCCCGGCTTGGGCTGCTTTTGCCCACATCGCCCCATTCTCCGCAGGGGTCCCGA
The DNA here is from genome assembly GCA_963574355.1 of Loris lydekkerianus. Taxonomy (NCBI): domain Eukaryota; kingdom Metazoa; phylum Chordata; class Mammalia; order Primates; family Lorisidae; genus Loris; species Loris lydekkerianus. Next base: position 36,349 of record CAUYPK010020068.1, read on the forward strand.
CCCTCCCGCGCAGAGGGGCTGGGGCTCTGGACCCCTCGGTCGTTGCTCTTTGCGGGGAGACAGTGTACCCACCTGGCTTGGCCCTCGTCCCCAGAGAGCGAGGCCCGGCCAGTGCCTGAAGCCCACCACGGGCGTCCACACCCGAGGGGTGAGCCGGGGTGGCCAGCCTCCAGAGCCCAGCTGGAAGACCGAAACTTGATCGGTGAGAAGCTGGCTTCTAACGTCAGCCATCCAGCTGGGACCTGGCAACCCGCCGGAGCGCTCGCTCCTCCGTTCGCTCCCCTGCCCCGCGTGGGGCGGGTGGGACAGGGTGCGCGTGCCTCGCCCCCGCCCCGGGGATGGGGGTCCGAAGCGCCCGCCGGTCCCACGCCCTACCTCGAAGAGCTGGGGGATTTCCCTCCGGGCCAGGTACTCCTTGGCATCGCTGGTGTTCATGGCCGTGGCGCGCGTGCCGCGGGGCGCAGGCGGGGATGCTGCGGGCTGCGGCGCGCTGGGCCGGAGCTGGGGCCGGCGGGGTCCCCGGGCTCGGCGCAGTCCTCGCTCGCTCGCTCGCCCGGCGCCGTCCGCGTCTTGCGGACCGAGATCTCCGCGCTGCCGCCGCCCCCGCGTCCGCGCTAGTCCGGGTGCCCGAGATGCGGGCTCGGAGCGCCGGCGCCGCGGTTTCCCGGGCTCGCCGGCAGCGGCCGCCGGGGGAGGGGCGGAAGCAGCGGGGGAGGAGGACAGTGGCGGACGCCAGGCAGCAGCGCTCCTGCTTGATGGCTCTGCCCGCCAGCCGCGCCCCGCGCCTCCCGGAGCCGGGGCTGCAGCGGCGGCCGGGCGCACTGCGCGGGCGGGCGCGGGGTGCGGGGGTGGGGACGGGAGCGCGCGGGGGTCGCGGTCGCACCCCAGTCTGCGGCACAGCCACCAGAGCACGCCCCAGCGACCCGAGCCAGACCAGGTGGCTGAGGGAACAGGGTCAGCGTCTCAAGGAACCTGCGAGTTTTTCACTTCCATGGACCTTGCACACGCACACACACCACACTCACACGATTGCCTCCCTGATCCCCAGGAAGAAACCTCTTAGTCACACGGTTTATCATTTATTCCTAGGGTTTCTCATCGCTCATGATCAGGAGCTGCTTAAAAGGGGAAAAGAGATTCCTGGTGTGGAATTCTCCCCCTGAGGATAATCTCCAGCTCTTCTGTGTCTTTATCCTTCAGGAAAGTTTTCTAGCCGGTTTCGAATGTTTTCCAAGCCAGTGTCAAAAAATCCTTACATATTTTAGTGTAAGACTTTCGTATAAACCGGAAATCTTCATCCACAGAAGAGCTAAGAAGTCAGCTAGTTAATTACCACCATGGAAAGAGTGTGGGTCTGCGGAGAGCTGGAGGTTGCTTAAATGGAAACTATGGACTGTGGGCCGTTGGACCGTCCCTTGGGAGTGCGGGGGAGCTTGGGTAAGGTGCTAAGACTTAACAGGTGGGGAATGCGTCGTTTTCCTGTGGCCCATCCTTGTCGCTGTGTACCCATATTCCTCCTGGCTCTCAAGATGAGTCATTTCCCCCTTCAAGATGGCTTTTGATTGCCTGTTGGAGAGATGGTCCGTGCCTCCTGGTAATGTCTGTAACTTGGTGCAAAGCCTGACACGGTGGGAGAGTGTGTGAGAGACGAGGATTCTGGGGTCTGGCTAGAGAGAGCCAGCACTGCTAGTGCTTAAAAACAAAAACAACCAGAAATCAGCAAAACAAGTGTCTGAATGCCCATTGCAAGTTCATCTTTGCAGGGTTTTTTCTTGGCTGTCTTTCTGGTTACACAAGTAACTGCTACTCAGGCCTTAACTTTATAGCTGCAGATTTGTTTTACCCGGGGGAGTGAACTCAAGAATTAATTAGCTGAGTTTTGTAAAGTAAATGAAGTGTTGTGAACACGTGTGAATCTGTGTGGTAGCCTTAAACCAGGCTGGTATTTCAGTTCTACGGAAACTGGTTTCTGCCCTTAGAATATGCATCATTGCTCCCAGTCCCAGCTCACAACATTTCTTTCCCTTATTTCAGATCAGCTACAGCGGTAGTGAAAGCAGAGTCTCTGTCCTATGCAGTGACGCTTGACAAGTCCATGGCATGCAGGCTCACTCTGTGAGCAGGCACAGGGTGGGAAAGCTTGAAGGACTGAAGAGGCCACTTTCTGCAGGCCTTTTCAAGGCCATCCTTTACAGAAGAGAATCTAGCTGAGCACAGCTCACATCTGTCACCTTTTAGTCCCAGTCTTTGAATGAATACACGACTCTAAGCGTACTTTAGCTGAGCAAGTGATGGCAACTTGCTTGTAAAAAGAGATTGGATAAAGAAAACTGCATTGCACTAAAAATTGGAGATTGCCTGAAAAAATGTAGCAAATGGAGCTATGTCAAGTTTTCAAGCAGCCTTGTGTACTGATGATGAGTTCTCAATCTCTCTCTCTCTCTCTTCCTTTCTTTCTTTTGGCGTGTCCTAGGGTGGAGAGAGGTGGAAGGAAGAGGTAGCATGTTCATAATTACTTTTGCAAAGGGGGTTGTGGCCTCACAGGGAAGGGCTACAGGAGAGAAGCATAGTGCTTAAAAAGCTGGGTGATGCTTTGGAAGAGAGGAAAGAAAAGCAACAAGGAACACTAAGTATATCCTCGCTGTGAGAAACCGGCCTAGTACTCCCTGTGATGAGATTCTAAGGGTGGATATACAAGGTCAATTATGTTTGTGAACTCGTCCTAAGAAAAAGTGCTATCTGTATAGATAGCTGAGTATTACCCTGGTCACTGTCGAGGTGCTCCCCTTGAAAAGCTATGCCCTGACGCCACCAGCATCAATGCAATTTTGTGATTCTTTTTCCTAGAATGACCATAAAAGCCATCATTGTATAGTTCCTGGCCATCTGGTGACTGTCACGATAGTCAGCAGTGAGACATGGCATTTTTTCTAGGATGAATTTGCAAACTTAATGGTCCAACCTTGTATAAAGGGCTCGTGAACCTTTGCCCTTGGTTTATTTGGGCATGCATTCCCACACGCTCTAACACGTTAAGAAGACACTGCATGTCTGGTGTCTCTGGGTAGAATCTCTTCTGATCACATTTGAGAGAGCACACTAGGTTCTGGAGTAATGTAGAGCCGTGAATAAGACAGACAGGATCCGTGCTGTCAAGGAACTTGAGTTCTACTGGAGAGTTGTGTGTAAGAAGCGCAGATGCATAATAAGCAAATAAAAACGCACAAACAACATCAGATAGTGATAAGCAAAGGGCAGATAATAAAAATGAGAAATAAGCAAGAACATAGCAGACGGTGACAAGTATGATGATGGAAATCAGAGTTAACTGTGTTGATTTGAAGCAAGGACACAGAGGGTCCCGATGTGTTCTGTGGAAGTAGCAGAGGACGTGGAAGTGGGATGATCGCTCGGATGATGACTGGGACTCGCAAAGGGCTAGACAGCCTCAAGGAGGAGGCTCTTATGGGACTGTTTCTTTAGGTCATTCCTAGAGCAGGTTCACTGTCGACACACAGGCCATGTCTCAGCAAAAGCCAAACCTGTTCTGTCCATATTATGCAAGTGTCTCTGACAATTCCTTCCATTCACACAAAGAAGGCTTGAAGGACCCTGTACTCAGGATGACACTCCTCCAAACCTGCAGAGATGGTGGAGCGAACATAAGTTCATACCTTCATTCACTGCTAATAGATATTTACACCATCTATAATCTAACTAGGACAAGTTTAATTGTAAAGAATTTTAACAATAAAGTAGCAAATATACCTCATGTTGCAGCTGCCTGCCCTAGGAGGGGATCCTAATGGGATGGGCAGTAGGCATTGGTCTCTTTGATAGTGACAAGTTTGGCTGTAACACAAGGTAAAATTTTATTGAGAGTTTGTTACAAGTAGGCACTGTGCTAAAGCACTTTACATAAAACATGTCACATATGTGTACATATTTACTTTTTAAAACGACCTGTGAAATATGTATTATTCTCATTATGTCAATAAGATAACTGAGACCCAGAAAGCCTCATTTCAAAGTTATATTAAAAGGAAGCATCAGCCCATCTGCACCACTGTGCCATTTAATCCCTTATGATCAAGACTTAGAGCCTCACCATCAAAAGCCTTGTAAGTTGACAAAGGCCGGAAACAACATTTTCTTTGTATTTTAGTGTTTTCTAAGGCTCCTTCCATCCTTTTCCTCTGTCCCCTTCCTTCCTTTCTTTTTTTAATACACTGCTGGGGAAATTTAAACTTGTGTAACTGCTCTGGAAAACTGTTAGTAAATAACTATTAAAGCTGAACATATACATATATATGTACCAAAAGATGTGTACTAGAACCTTCACAGAAGCCCCAAACTGGAAATTACCCCAGTATTTACCAACAGTAGAATACATAAATGTGCTATAGGCACAAAATGGAATAGTATAAGCAATGACAATCAAGGTTTACCCTTGCTGCATGTAACAATATGGGTAAGTCTCTGCAGACAGAAGATACGATGATGTTCCAAAGTATAAAACCAGGCAAAACTAGTCTATGCTGTTAGAAATCAGGACAGTGATTGCTTGCAGGGGAGTGAGGGGACAGAGAGGGCACACTAGGGAGATTGGGGGAGACAGACTGTGCCCTGGTCCTTGAGCTGAGTGCAGGTTGCTTGGGCATCTCATTTCTTTTTTTAAATTTATTTTATCTTATTATTTTTTATTAAGTCTTTTGTGCATAGATCATAAATACATTTATGCCAATTTCAGTGTGTTGATTATTTGTAAAAATTGGAGTGCTTACATCATACTAATCAATATAGCTTTCACCTCATTTACCCAATTATAACATTAGGACATTTGTGTTCTACACATGAT